>LDEF01000004.1:145145-200178 GCA_001455505.1 Leptographium lundbergii
CCCCCACTCACCCTTTCGTATGCCGCATTGTCCACGGCAATCACCTTCTCTACGCCCTCCACCTTGGCTGCTTCGTCGGCCACTGACTGAATGTTGCCGCCGGCGACGAACGCGTGCACGGAGCCGCCCAGCTTCTTCGCGGCCGTCACCGCGCTGAGCGAGCCGGGGTTCAGCTTCCCGTCGCGCTGCTCGAGGATCGCCAGCGATGACAGCAGCCTCGCCAGGCCTGCTGACCGGAGCTGCTCTCGGCTGCTGCCCGCGACAGCCCTTCGGACGGTGGACAACATATCTGTAGAGGTGCGCGGTGTGAGGCTCTGAGGGCGCCAATGGACGAGAAAATCGGGCGGTCGAGGAGTCGCAGTGATGTCGGGTGCGCCGAGTGCTGAAAAATAGACACAAAACACAAATTGGCGGAGCTATCGCCGAAGACCGCGGCTTGAGGGGCAGTTTGCGGCTGGACACGGCCCGAGGTAGCTGAGGCTGCAGCGCTGTCGGAGGCACGAGCCAAGGCTCCGCTGTGCTGCCTGGGTGCCTGGGTGCCTGGGGCCTGAATTCCTTGCTGCCTGAGGACGCAAGGCCTACTCCCAAGTTTCTGCCTGAGGCCGACATATCCCGGTGTCAGGCACACAGTGGCTGCGCGCGCCTCAAGCTCGTTTTTTTTGCTCCAAACGCGACCCAGCCCTTTGAATCGATCAATCGGAGAAGTCCCCCCCTTCGATACACAACTCGCGAACTGCACCAGCAACACCCCCCGTCCATCCTAGAAAATACCGTAGGTGGGAGCCGCTTTGTCTCCACGCCAACGACACGGTTGTGCCGATCGCATTCCGACTTTTCCTAATCGTGTTGGCACTTGTTGACCTTCTCGTTTTGTCGGCTGCGTCGCGAACCCTTTTTCGCCTTGTGCTTGCAGCTTTCATAAATACACTTTCCACTTTCCATCGCGGCTGCCTGGCCCCTGCGATACATCTCTCTCGCTGTTCGCGTGTCCGCTCATCACCATGGAGGACGACTCGGTCAAGTTTGGCAGCCCCTCCAATGGCGCGACGCCCAATGACAGCCACAATCTAGCACAAGACCCTGATGCATCAGGAGTTGCGGTCAACGGTACGAGAGCACGGACGAGACCGGCCAGTGTTGGTACCGGCCAGCTTGCTGACTTGCTATCAGATATCCAGATGGGCGACGGCGAGGCGTCCGATGCCGCTTCCATACTAGACCCTGCCATCAAGGAAGACAGCAGCACGCCCGCCGTGACCGGCCTTCCCGACAACCCACTCGACGCGACCACGGCACCGGCAGCGGACACGGCCGTCGGCGAGGACGAAGAGATGGGCGACGCGAGCAACATGGACGATGTCGGCAGCAAGAACAAGAGCGAAGACGACGGTGCCGGCGGTGACGACGACGGAGCCGATGCTGCCGGCGTGGATGTGAGCATCATCGAAGGCGGCGGCGAGGACGGCGACGGTGCAGGTGCGGGTGCGGTCGGCGGCATCAACGGCTCCAAGACCAAGGAGTCGATCGAGAACGCAGCCCGCGAGCACCTCATTGCGCAGACACACGCCATCATCCTGCCCAGCTACAGCACCTGGTTCGACATGAACAAAATCCACAACATTGAGCGGAAAGCCCTGCCCGAGTTCTTCAACAACCGCAACCGGAGCAAGACGCCACATGTCTACAAGGACTACCGCGACTTTATGATCAACACATACCGGCTAAACCCCATCGAGTACCTGACGGTGACGGCGTGTCGGCGCAATCTCGCGGGCGACGTCTGTGCCATCATGCGGGTGCACGCCTTCCTCGAGCAGTGGGGCCTCATCAACTACCAGGTGGACTATGAGCAGCGGCCATCGCACGTCGGCCCTCCGTTCACCGGCCACTTCAAGATCATTGCCGACACGCCGCGGGGCCTCCAGCCGTGGCAGCCGGCCGCCGACCCTGTCATCCTCAAGGGCAAGCGGCACCCGGACACCGATGCACGGGCGGCTGCCGGGACGGTGCCCAAGTCGGAGCTCAGCCTCGAGGTCGGACGCAACATTTACGAAGCCAACGCGCGCGGGGCCAAGGTCAACAAGCCCGAGACCAAGACCAACGGCGAGGCCCACGGGGCTGCAGCCAACGGCGTGCAGACCGGCGGCACGCCGTCGGGCGACGAGCTGACTAAGAAGCCGAGCGTCAAGGTCAACTGCCACCTGTGCGGCATCGACTGCACGCGCATCTACTACCACAACCCGCAGGCCGAGGACAACCCGCGGGCACAGTACGACCTCTGCCCGAGCTGCTACCTGGAGGGACGCATGGCGGGCAACCAGACGAGCGCACAATATCTGCGGATGGAGAACCCGACGTACTCGTCCATCCTCGACCGGGACGCGCCCTGGAGCGATGCCGAGCTGGTGCGGCTGCTGGAGGCCATTGAGCGCTTCGACGACGACTGGGGCCAGGTGGCCGACCACGTGGGCACGCGCACGCGCGAGGAGTGTGTCTTGCAGTTCCTGCAGCTGGACATTGAGTCCAAGTACCTCGACTCGGAGATCACCGAGTCGGGCCCGGTGGGCCTGTCGATCCTGGGCGGCGGCGGCGGACGGCTGCCGTTCAACCAGGCCGACAACCCGGTCATGTCTGTGATTGGGTTCCTGGCCAGCCTGGCCGACCCGGCGAGCACGGCGGCGGCGGCGAGCAAGTCGCTGGACGAGCTGAAGAAGGGTCTGCAGCGGAAGCTGGAGTCGGGCGGCGGGATCACAGAGGACGGGGCCGACGACAAGGGCAAGGAGACGGCGGCAGCAACCACGACAGCAGCCGGCAAGGAGGTCGGTGCGGACGACGCCATGGACGTGGACGCGGCTCAGGCAGGCGACGGCGGCGAGAACGGCGAGACCGACAACGAGACGGCAGTGGCAGTGAAGCGGACAAAGGCGGCGGCACAGCAGAGCCAGAGCACGCGCGATCTGGCGAGCGTGCCGTTGGCATCGATCGGGGCGCGATCGGGCGGACTGGCGTCGCATGAGGAGCGCGAGATGAGCCGGCTGGTGTCGGCGGCCGTCAACGTGACGCTGCAGAAGATGGAGCTGAAGCTCAAGTACTTTAACGAGATGGAGGCGATGCTGCAGGCCGAGCGGCGAGAGCTGGAACGCGGGCGGCAGCAGCTCTTCCTGGACCGGCTCTCGTTCAAGCGTCGCGTCCAGGAGGTGCAGGAGAACCTCAAGCTGGCGGCAGCGACGGGAGGCGACCACGGCCTGGTCGATGGGCCGCGCCTGACGCTGCAGCCGGCAGCAGCAGCAGCCGGATCGGTGCTGCCGTTGAGCGCCAGTGGTGCCGTCCGGAGCGTCGAGCTGTGAGGCGAAAGTGCGGCTGTGGCTGCGCGGTAAAAACGACAGGAAGGTCTTGGCGGAAGAGAATCGGCGTTCTCCGAGGGTTGGTATTCATCTAGGCTTTCATCGTCTAGTCTGTCGCGGTCAACGTCTGCTTGCTCGCTGCGTGCTCGCTGCTTGCATGCCTGCTTGCTTGCCTGCTTTTTTTTTGCTTTGCTTTTTTGGTTTACGTTTCATTTCCACACCCGGCAATCTTCCGTCTTTACTCGTCCTTCTCTCACGTTCTCCATTGGGTGCCGGGTAGATCAGGGACATGTGTGTGTGGGATGGGACAAAGTCTGGCAGAACAGCTTTGTATGAAATACATGTGATTCTATAGTAGTTCAGTATCGAATAGGAATGGGTAATAATCAGCAGCTGCACGTGCCTGGAAAGCAATGCGACAGCTGTCAGAAGGTCGTCTGAGCTAAACGTGAGACACGTCAGATGCCTTGCTGACTTACCCCTTCGTCCGCAGAGAAAAGAAGGAGAGGAAAAAAACAGATCGAATCATGTGAAAAGACGTTGTAATCCGTACATGCAAACTAGGCTCAGGGAGCGCTTGAGGAAAACCGGGGCGGCAAAAGCTGGGGGTGGCCACTTCCCGGAGAGATGCCCCATGGCACAGGATCTTGGGAGATGCCTCGGCTCAATGGAAGGGTACATAGTAGCGGGAGAAGGAGGGGGGGTTAATCCAGAGGGTTTAGGGCCGTGGGCTTATTACGGGCTTGCGGGCTTAGGGGCTGCGACGCCGCTCGGCGCAGGAAGGAAGGGAAACAGCAGGAGGCGGCGAGGATCTCGGCTCTATGGCTGGACACGGTACAGAAGCGTGGTCATGCTCTCAGTCTCCTGCTCGGTTTAACCTGCGGTGTCGCTCGCTCCTGCCGTGCAAGTGAGAAAAGTTCCACAGTCCCGAGCGCGTCGCCGGAGAAGAAGGCACGAACGTATCCCTATAACAAGGCCGACCCGCTTCAGGGACCCCAGTTCCCAGCATTCCCCACCAAACGCCCTACATCCACTCTGAGGAGCCGAAAAGCACCTCGGCGATCGCTGGCACCAGCCTAAAACAAGCAGCGGTCTTGTGTCGACAGAGACAGGCCGACCGGCTGTACGTCCTTTTTTCCCCAAACAAACAACACACACACACTCGCGCGCGCTCTCCAGCCTCCCATCCACTTTTCTCCAAATCTTCCATACTGTTGGGGATGTTTGCGGCAGCTGCACGAGCTGGAGCTAAGTCTTCTGTTCTCAGGAGTGGCAGCAGCACATGCAACGCGTATCTATCGGCACGAACTCAACTGGTGGGTTGCCTCGGGGTTTCCTTGATTGCTTATCATTTCGTCTCTTCCGTAGTGTCTTTGTCAATGGCATCCTCTCGTCGCTTTCGCTAACTTGCTCCAGTCCAGATTCACAATGGCACCGCCAAAACGGAACAGCAGCTCCAAGGCGATCCCCAAGGGTAAGCCGTCATTGTTTCGTTGTTCTGTGCTGTGCGATTCGCCGGTTCTGAGCTGACGCCTGTCCAGGATACGCCGAGGACAAGTCCAAGGGCCCGATGCTGCGGTTCCAGGAGTCGCTGCCGCGGCTGCCGGTGCCGACGCTCGAGGAGACGGCAGCCCGCTACGTCAAGTCGCTGCGGGCACTCTACCCGGCCGAGGACGTGGCCAAGAGCGAGGCTGCGGTGGCCGAGTTCATCCGGCCGGGCGGCGTGGGCCAGCGGCTGCAGTCCAAGCTGGTGGCCCAGCGCGACGACCCGAGCGTGAAGAACTGGCTGTCAGAGTGGTGGAACGACGCGGCCTATCTGGCATACCGCGATCCGGTAGTGCCGTACGTGTCGTACTTTTACTCGCACCGCGACGATCGTCGCCGTCGCGACCCGGCCAAGCGGGCGGCAGCAGTGACGACGGCCGCGCTCGCGTTCAAGCAGCTCGTCGACTCGGGCACGCTCGAGCCCGAGTACATGAAGGGGCTGCCGGTCTGCATGGACAGCTACAAGTGGATGTTCAACTGCGACCGGATCCCGGCGCGGCCCAAGGACTACGCCGAGAAGCACGACGCGGCCTCGAACAAGCACATTATCGTGGCTCGCAAGAACCAGTTCTACAAGGTGGTGCACGAGGCGGGCGGCCGCACGCTGAACGCGAGCGAGCTCGAGGCCCAGTTCCGCCGGGTCTACGAGCTGGCCAGCGGGGCGTCGGGTCCGGCGCCACCGGTCGGCTTCCTGACGTCGGAGAACCGCGACGTCTGGACGGATGCACGGGCAGCGCTGGCGGCAGCGAGCCCGGTCAACGTCGAGGCGCTGGCAGCGATCGACTCGGCGGCCTTTGTTGTCTGCCTCGACGACGCGGCGCCGGTCACGCTGGAGGAGCGTGCTCACCAGTACTGGCACGGCGACGGGTCCAACCGCTGGTTCGACAAGCCGCTGCAGTTCATCGTCAACGACAACGGCACGGCCGGCTTCGTGGGCGAGCACAGCATGATGGACGGCACGCCGACACACCGGCTCAACGACTGGGTGTGCGACGCCATCTTCAACAACAAGCTGGACGCGCTCAACGACCCGCACGTGCGCGCCGACCTGCCGGAGCCGGTGGCCGTGGACTTCCGGCTGACGGAGCCGCTGACAGCGGCGATTTCGGCGGCCGGGGCGCATTTTGCCGACGTGATCGGCCGCCACGAGCTGGCTGTGCAGTCGTACCAGGGCTACGGCAAGGGCCTGATCAAGAAGTTCCGCTGCTCGCCCGACGCGTACGTGCAAATGGTCATCCAGCTGGCCTACTTCAAGATGTACGGCAAGAATCGGCCGACTTACGAGTCGGCGACGACGCGTCGCTTCCAGCTCGGCCGCACCGAGACCTGTCGGTCTGTGTCGGAGGAGTCGGTGGCCTTTTGCCGCGCCATGGCCGGTCCGGGCAGCGATGCCGACAGCGTCGATGCGGCCACGCGCCAGAAGCTGTTTCGTGCCGCCGTCGACGCGCATCTCGAGTACATTGCGGCCGCGTCGGACGCCAAGGGCGTGGACCGACACCTGTTTGGGCTGCGGAAGCTGCTGGCACCAAACGAAGAGGTGCCGGCCATCTACGCGGACCCGGCCTATGCGTACTCGAGCAAGTGGTTCCTGTCGACGAGCCAGCTGAGCTCCGAGTTTTTTAACGGCTACGGGTGGAGCCAGGTCGTGGACGAGGGCTTTGGCATTGCTTACATGATTAACGAAAATAGGTGAGTGTCTTGTGTTTGTGTTTGTTTTTCGTCGTGTCTGCATTCTAACCTCGACAGCCTCAACTTCAACATTGTGTCCAAGGGCCTGGGCAGCACGCGGATGAGCTTCTACCTGAACGAGGCCGCCGGCGACATCCGCGACCTGCTGCTGCCGACGCTGGAGACGGTCAAGGCGAAGCTGTAGGATTACGTAATGTATTACATAAGAGTCTTTTGCAAGTTGCGTGTCCTTTGTGATTGGCTAGAATAGAATGTGAGAAGAATCGCTAAAGGCTTTCGTATACAAAATACAATACTATCTGTTTTTATGCAGCCTCTTGCCTATCCCCCCTCACTATCCTGCGTGCGCAATGATCTCGCTGACCAGCGTGCCCTTGGCCGGGTCAAAGTAGGAGCAGATCTGCGAGGGCAGGGGCACCTCCTTGTAGTCGGCATTCTCGCCGTCGGGATCGTCGTCAGAGGTGCCGGCGAGCACGTTGAGGTTGACGCCGTCGGTCTTGCTCATGACGACCTGGGTGGCGGTGCTCTGGCGGCTGAGGTAGATCTGGGCGCCGTCGACCTGATCGAGCATGACGGTAGGAATGGAGCCGAGCACCTGGAGGGCGAGATTCTGGGACTTGACCACGTCGACGGACGAGACGAGCGAGTCGAGCACGAGCGAGAGCCGGCTGGTGTTCTCAATGGTGACGGCGTTGGCCTTGCCGTGGATGATGACGGTCGTGTTGGACGTCTTGCTGATCAGGATCGACTGGCTGATGGTGGCGTCGATCTCGATGGGGCCGCCGGCCGCCTCGGCCGCGTCCTTGTCGTAGTTCTCAATCGTCCACTTGTTGCCGTCGAGCTCCTTGCGGGCCGGCTTCTTGACCCGCATGCTCTCGGGCTTGGGCTTCTTGCCCGGCACCGGGCTCTTGCCCCGGAGCGCGGCCGCACTGCCGTCCGGCACCGTCGAGCCGGCCCGCAGCGACGGGTTCTTGTGCGTCATCTGCGACCGGTCGACCTTGCGCAGGCCGGCCGTGACGGCCTCGCCCTTGTTGAGCTCGGCAAACACGGCTCCGTGCGCGGCCGCGCTGCTGGCGCTGGCTGGCGGTGCCGGCTCGGTCTTGATCTGCAGCACGGGTGGCGGACCCGGTGGTGGTGGTGGCGGCGGTGGTGGCGGGCCGCCGGACGACGGGGCCGGTGGCGGTGGTGCGGCGTTGGAGGCGGCTGTCGAGGTCAGGGCCTTGGCCACCCGGGCGGCCGGCTCGCCCTTGGGGTTCCAGGGCACGCCGCCGGTAAAGTGCTGCTTGACGTAGCCGGTCAGGTCGCGGAAGACCTGGTAGAAGGACTGGATCCATTCGACCTGGAGAGGGTCTCTGTTGGGGAGGCGGTTAGGAGGAGTAACGAGAATAGAAAAGGAGGCAAAAAAAGAAAAAGAAACGAAAAAGGAAAAAACAAAAAAGAAAAGAAAAAGAAAAAGACGCACTTCTCCTTGTACTCCTTCAAGACGCGGTTGCCAAAGAACTGGGCCGACCCCAGCGACTCCTCCACGTGCTTGTAGGGCCGGTTGTCGACGGTGACCCAGGCCAGCACCATGATGCCCTCGGACACGGCGCTGAGCTGGTTGAAGTCGGGCGAGCCGCGGTTGGCCTCCTTGATGTTGACGGCGGCCATGAGGGCCTCGTTGATGGGCTTGAGCAGGTCCTGGTACACGGCCATTTCGGACCCGGTCATGTCGGGCTTCTTGGCCTTGGTGGTGATGAGCAGGAACGTGCGCTGGGCCCGGAAGCCCTCGAGCACCTTGTCGGCCTGCTCGGCCACGACACCGCCGTGCTTGCGGCTGAGGTCGACAAACTTGGCCACGGCGCCGCCGAGAAAGACGTCAAAGTCCTCGATCGACTCGGGGAGCTCCTCGGCCGGCGGTGCGGGAGCGGGTGCCGGAGCCGGAGGGACCGTGGATGTCGGCGTCGGAGCAGCGACCGAGACGGTCGGCGGTGCCGGCACAGGCGGCGCGACGTCCTCCTGCAAGCCCGGGACGGCCTGGGGAAGCTCGATCGTGGACGAGGCAATGTCCTCGAGCCGGGCCGTGGCAGCTTCCAGCCTGTGCCGTTAGCAGGGCAAAGGGGGGGATAAGAAGCCGGAGGGATGGCTGTCAGGAAAGCATACCGCTTGATGAGCGTAGTCAGGTTGTGCATGTTGTTGGTAGCCATGTTGGCGAGAGGCATTCTCGTGAGAGCAGACGAGTGGACGATGAGCCGGAAGAGCAATATCGAGCGATAGCGAGAGACAAGGCAGCAGCCGGCGAGATTGGTCAGGCAATGACAGCAATGTCAGCGGTGGAAAGACCGGGCGCTAGAGGAGCAGGAGGAGGCCTGGAAAGAAGAAAACCGCTGCCTGTCGAGATTCGAGATAATCTGTCGAGTGGCTGCTCCTCGGATGCGCAACGACAGGTGGTTTTTCCGGGACAGCTCTCCTGAGCAGCGCTAGGGCCACCCCTCTCTGTACTTTTAGTGGATGCCCCACTGATTGAGCGAACCGGTACGGAGTAATCTGTACTTTGAGGCAGCCGTTCCGGGTACGCTCTTGGGCCTCTCTCTCTGCCCTTGTCGGACGCCTTGTCCGGCTTTTCTGTCGCTTCCTTGTGAACAGGTCGAACAGGCTAGCCCTTCTCGACGGGAGAGCAGAGAAGCAGAACCCCTTGGTGACACCTTCCCGCGTCTGGGCTCTCTGACGTCTGCACGCTTCCGGCAGGCACCACTTGTCGCTACCTGCCGTTCCACCTGCATCTGACTCATCAAATGGAGCATCGACGGCTGTCTGTCACGGCAGCAGACCAGACGGTCGAGGAGGTCGACGAGGCCGCAGACGGGCGCGCCGATGCGGCCGTGGACTTTGTGACTCTGGGCATGTTTATCATAGGTGTGTGAAGCGAGCTGCGAGCCGCGAAGCGTCGCGTTGTCGTTGCTTCTCTCCGGCTGGTTCCTCTCCGCCCTCCTGCTCCTCCTGCTCACCGACGGCCAGACGACATTGAGTACCTCCCGCCGCGGCCGCCGGTGCGCGACGTCCTCGGCGGCGCCGGTGCCTACGCCGCCCTAGGCGCCCGCCTCTTCTCGCCGGCCCCGCTGCTGTCGCGGTCGGTTGGCTGGGTCGTCGACCAGGGCGCCGACTTTCCCGCCGCCATGCGCGCCCAGATTGACGGCTGGCAGACGGCCGTGGTCCTGCGCGCCGACGCCGACCGCCCGACTACGCGCGGCTGGAACGGCTACGACGTCGGCGAGCGCCGCGCCTTTCGCTACACCACCCCCAAGCGCCGCCTGACCGCCGCCGACCTGCCGCCGCCGCTGCTGCGCGCCCGCTCCGTCCACATTGTCAGCTCGGCCGCGCGCTGCCGCGAGCTGGTGGCCGACCTCCTGCGGCGGCGCCGTCTACAAGAGACGTCCGGGTCCGGGTCCGGGCCCGGTGCCCGCCCCTACATCGTCTGGGAGCCCGTCCCCGACCGCTGCTCGCCCGACGAGCTGCTCGACTGCACCAACACGCTCCCGGTCGTCGACGTCTGCAGCCCGAACCACGCCGAGCTGGCCGCCTACATGGGCGACCCCGACGGTGGCATCGATCCCGCGTCCGGCCGCCCGTCCGCCGCCGCCGTCGAGCGCGCCTGCGAGCAGCTCCTGGCCGCCATGCCGCTGCAGTCGTACGCCATCGTCGTGCGGGCCGCCGAGCTCGGCTGCTACGTGGCCAAGAACGGCGGCCGGCGTCGACGGAACCGGCAGAAGAGGGGAGGGGGGGAGAGAGAGAGGGAGAAGGAGGAGGAGAAGGAGGAGGACAAGGAGAAGGAGGAGGACAAGGAGAAGGAGGAGGACAAGGAGAAGGAGGAGGACAAGGAGAAAGAGAGAGGGGAAAAGGAGAAAGAAAGAGGGGAAAAGGAGAAAGAAAGAGGGGAAAAGGAGAAAGAAAGAGACCGGGAACACGATGCTCACAGAGAGAAAGAACACCCAGAGAAAGACCCACACAACGACCCGAAACATCATCCACAGCTGTCTCTCCTCTCGGTCGGACGACAAGACACTCTACCAAAGACACACCACGCCCCCCCGAAACAGGACCTCCACGGCGGCCTGCGCCCCGACGTCGACATGGAGGCCCTCTTTGCCGGCCTGCAGCAGGACGAGGAGGGCGCCATTGCCCGCGAGGAGATCGAGGTCGATCCCGGCCTCGAGGTCTGGGTGCCGGCCGTCTTTGCAAAGACCAACCCCCCCGGACCGAGTCCCGTCGTCGATCCCACCGGCGGCGGCAACGCCTTTATGGGCGCCATGGCCCTCGCCCTCGCCCGCGGCCACGGCCTCGAGCAGGCCGCCGTCTGGGGCAACGTAGCCGCCAGCTTTGCCATCCAGCAGGTCGGCGTCGCCGTCCTAGGCCGCGACCACGCCGGCCGCGAGACCTGGAACGGCGACCGCGTCGACGACCGCTGCGCCGCCTACGAGGCGCGGCTCCGCCAAAAGGGGCTGCTGAGGGGGTGATGGGGGTGATCGGGCTGATCGGGCTGATCGGGGTGCATTTACTCCGTACCTGCATCCAAATATTGTCCCAATCGTCTAATTTGCTGACTAAGCACTCATAGACTTTCTATAGACCACAACACATGTCCTCGCTGACCTGTAGCCCTGCAGCCCTACAGCCAAGTCTAGATCTGGTAGACCACGTTTCCGCCCGGATACCTGCTTTTGTTAGTAGACGCCACATGTTCGCTCCTGTCTCTCCCCAACTCACATGATCTGGTTGTCCTTGTCCATCTTCTCGAGCGCCTTGACGGCCTCTTCGCGCCCAAACGCGCCGCCCTGCGACCCCACCTTGCCGTTGACCGCCTCCACAATGGCGTCCACGTCGGCCGTCTCGTTCTCAAACAGGCTCGTCGACTGCAGCTGTCCGAGGACGCGCCGGAACGTGGCCAGCCGAGCAGCACTGATCGGAGCCGCCCTTGTGCCGATCCGCAGTGCTGCCGCCCCGCTGGCCAGCTCGTCGTCGTCGTTTTCCTCGTCGTCGCCGTCGGCATCGGCATCGGCCTCGTCGGTCCGTCCCTGCGATGTCGCCGTCTGCGAGCCCACGACACGTGACGCCGGCAGCGAAGACGCAAACGACACGTTGGACTGCGACGTCGTCCCGCCGCTCCGCCCAGACCGTCGCAGCGGCGTCGACGTCGTCCCGCTGCGTGCTGCATTCTCGGTCCCGTCGTCTTCGTCCTCTGCATTTTCTGCCTGCCCCCTTGTCGACCGGGCTGCTGCTCGTGTCGATCGCGAGGCCGTCGCCATGGCTCGCCGCCGGTCGTCCGCATCGTCGCCCCCATTGTCCGAGCTCGCGTCGTCCTCGTCGTCGTCCTCGTCGCTGCTCGACTTGTCCTCTTCCATCGGCCGCGTCTTGCGCTTCTTCCGCCGCGACTCGTCCTCCACCACCTCCTTGAAGAGCGCAAACCGCAGGATCGCCTCGGCCGCTGCCGCGTCGCGCTCCTCGATCCGGCTCGACAGTCGCGACTTGGCATGCGCCGTCGCCAGCCGGATCAGCGTCTCCAGCGTCCGCACCGTCATCGGACTCGTCCGCCGCTGGTTGCCCTCCATCTCGTCGTTGCGCAGCGCCACGTAAATGTCCGAGATCCGGTCCGATGCCTCCTGCGTCAGCACCGGCCGCACCCGCGTCTTCGCGTACTGAATGTACTTTTTCAGAAACGGGATGCTCAGCAGCTCTCGCTTCCGGCTCGCCGCCCCTCCGCCGCCTCGTCGACCACCTGCCGCCGCTGCTGCTGCGCCCGCCAGCGCCCCCGAGTGCAGCATGTCGTTGTGCTTCTCGTACACGTCGACCGGCCGCTGCGATGCCGCGTCTCTCTGGCTCTGCATGCCTACTCCCAGCGACTGGCCGCCCGTCTCGCGCACCGGCGCCCCCTCCTCCGTGCCCGGCTGCCGGTATCGGTGCATACGCAGCACGTGCTCTGAAATGTGCCGGTCACGTGCGTCCTCGATGTCGTCCGTCACCACAAACAAGAGATCGAACCGCGACAGCAGCGAGTCGGGCAGCGCAATGTTCTTGTGCGGATCCTTGTGCGGATCGTACTGGCCAAAGACGGGGTTCGCCGCCGCCACCACGCTGCAGCGCGCGTTCAGCGACGTGTGGATGCCCGCCTTGGCAATCGTCACCGTCTGCTGCTCCATCACCTCGTGGATGGCCACCCGGTCAATGTCCGACATCTTGTCGAACTCGTCGATGCACACCACCCCGCGATCGGCCATCACCATCGCGCCCGCCTCCAGCCGCCGCTCGCCCGTCTCCTTGTCCGTCGTCACCGCCGCCGTCAGACCGACGCCCGACGATCCTCGGCCGGTCGTCGCGATCGCCAGCGGTGCCGTGTTCAGCACAAACCGCAGCATCTGCGACTTGGCCGTCGACGGGTCGCCCACCATCAGAATGTTAATGTCGCCTCGCAGGTGCGTCCCGTTCTCCAGGTTCTTCTCCACGCCGCCCAGCAGCATCAGCAGCACCGCCTTCTTGATGTGGTCGTGTCCGTAGATGCTCGGCGCCAGCGACTGCGACAGCAGCTCAAACAAATTCTTCTTCTTGGCCACCTTGTTGATGTTGCGCAGGTCCGTGTCCGTAATGTCCACCGTCGCCACCCCGCCGCCCGCCTTGGACGACAGCAGCACCACGTTGTTGGCCAGCAGCATCGTCTTGAACAGCGCGCTGTTGTGGTTCGTGTTGCGGTTGCCCAGCGTCCGGAAGATGCCCACCAGCTGCACCCGGTCGCCCGGCTTGACCCGGTCCACCAGGTCGTCGTCCAGCATCACGTCCACGCCACGGGGCAGCTGGCCGGCTGGTGCCCGTTCTGGCATCTCCTGGATCGACACCGTCTGATTGTCCCGGTACGTCGACAACCCGTACTCCGTCACCAGCGCGTTGCCCTTCTCGTCCTGCTGCGGGTACGCGCTCGACGTCGTCACCCCGTTCGTCATCGTCTGGTCCCGGTACTCTCGGTAGTAGAACTTGTCCTCCACCTCACTGTGGTGCACGCTCTTGACCACCTTCGGGTGGATCAGCGAGCACCGCGTCACGATGCCCTCGATCGACACCATCTGGTTCAGGTGCTGCGACGACAGCGTCCGCGGGTTGCACGTGTGCAACCCGAAGCTGCCTGCCCACGCACAGTAGTACGGCACCTCGTCGTCCGTCTGCTCGGCCCGCGCCTGCGGCACCGTCTTGACAATCTGCTTCAGCGCGTGGTTGAACGCGAGCGTAAAGTCAAACGGCTGCATCAGCAGCCCCTCCGCCATCTCCGCGTTGTGGTCACGCACGTGGTCCAGGTTGACCACCAGCCGCCGCTGGTTCTTCTGCAGCATCACGATAATGTCGGGCCGGTAGCTGCGCACATTCTGGTCGCTGGGATCGAGAAATTCCGCCGCCTGCCGAACCCGATTGCGCGCCGCATCGTCGCGAAGCAAAAGGCTGTCCATACTGCGTGTCTGTGCGTGTGTGGGTGGGTGGCCGGCCGAATGAGAATTGTGCAGCGCTGGCGTGCTGAATGCAAATGGATGACAGCGAAAAACGCCCAGGAAACAAAAACGACGATTAGAAGAGAGGGGGGCAGGAACGCGTCAAGTCGCGTCTACGCGTTAAGTGGTCTCTGTCCCTTTTGTGCCAGCCAACCAACGGCCAGGATGGCTGGATTAGGTCTCGGCTGGGGTGCGTATCGCTGTACCCATCTATGCACATATGCGTCTAAACAGTCAGAGCTAACAAATCCGTTTCATCGAGGGCCGCCTCACTCTGCCAGACCTCCACCGCATGGCCTGTTTGTCACGGTTGGGAGGAACCGGCACCGGCACGGGTGCATATGTGGCTGGCTGTAATCAGAAACAGACACTGTTCTACATACCCACCATCGCCGACACCGCCCCGGCCCAATGATAACAACCAGCTAGACTTGACGCACATCTTTCTGGCCTATCGACGACACTTCGGAGAGCTAGTGGTCCTTTCTTCTCGGCCCGAGCTGGTCGTTCCAGACTAGGTCACGAAGCCGTATTAGGCCGCTTGCACTGCAGCCGACCAGGGCTAATGACACTCTTCAAGCAGACGAGGCCCGTTCGCTCCCCAAAGTACTTTGTCCACGTCCAGAACACAAAGACGCTCGCTACGAGTAGCGTCAGCCACAATGACGCAGACAGCGATCGATCTCCTCTGCCCGAACACCCCAGAAAGGAAGTCAGCTCTCTTGGCACCAAAACGGGTAACCGGGTCAGCAACATCTGTTGTGCTAGCACCATGCAGCGACCTAGTGCTACCATTGCAGTTAGCTGGCATTGGCACGAGGGCCAGCTTCCGGTCGTCAAATCTCAGAACAGCCATAGCCCTTTCGCAATGTCTCGCCGCTGGTGACTAGGGAGTACGAAAATCCGCCCAGTAGTAGCACCGTATAATCTCGGCAAATCCTGTCCATGTACGAAAGGTGTCGAGGACGGCAAAGGAAACGAGGAGGCTCCCGAGACCACCGAGACTGTCGAGACCGCCGGCACAGGCCAACAACGTTGTCGCCAGGCGAAAGTGCCGGAAGCAACGGTGGGCGGGGAAATCGCTTGGTGGATTCCGGGGTATATGTCCAAACACGAGAGCTGCCTTGCTGCGCTTTACGTCGTACGTTGCACGGAAACCTACATCGACGGCCAATTTAGCTTGTTCTCGTCAGAGACACTCGTAAGATCGTCGTTCCTCCTCTCTGTAGCCGCTTGGCCCTGCCAAACTCATGCTAGTCTCCGGTGCTCTTCCGAGACGTGACTTGTGCCGTCGTACCCACTAGATGCCACCGCTCTGCGTCGGATCGACTCTCACGAAACGCCGGCCTGGAGCCAGAGGATTAAAAGTCGCTGCTGCCCCCCCTCTTTCCCGCTGCTTGTCGCTGCTGCCACCATTTCTGTATACCTCCCCGCTACAACGCACAATCTCGAGAGCATGGTTGACCGAAGCCAGCAGCAGCCTCCTGCCAGGGCGAATGGCGGCTACAACTCGGCCGTTCTGCACCGCCAGCTGCACTACAGCTTCCCCAGTGTCGTGCAGGGCATCGGCAGCCGGCTCGCGTTGGACGACGGCCGGTCTATCCTCGACGCATCGGGCGGTGCGGCCGTCGCCTGTATCGGCCACGGTGACCGCCGCGTGGTCGAGGCAGCCATGGCGCAGATGTCCCAGATCGCCTACTGCGCCACCGCCTTTTACACAACCGCCGTGTGCGAGCAGCTGTGCCGCTTCCTGGTCGACTCGACCGGCGGCCACATGGCGCGCGCATACATTGTCAGCTCCGGGTCCGAGGCCATGGAGGCGGCCCTGAAGCTGGCGCGACAGTACTTTCTCGAGAAAGACAAGCCCGAGCCCGGCCGCGTCCGCTTCATTGCCCGCCACCAGTCGTATCACGGCATCACGCTCGGCTCGCTCTCCGTGGGCGGCCATCCGTTCCGGCGGAAGAACTTTGAGCCACTGCTGCTGCCGGGTGTCTCGCACGTCTCGCCCTGCTTTCCGTACCGTGGCAAGCTGGGAGCGGCCGGCAGCGACGAGGAGTCGGATGAGGCCTACGTCGTCCGGCTGGCGGCCGAGCTCGACGCCGAGTTCCAGCGCGTTGGTCCCGACACCGTCTGCGCTTTCGTGGCCGAGCCAGTTGTTGGCGCTGTGCGTGCCCTTTGCCCTTGTTGCGTCGTCTCTCCTTGACTTTTCCACACTGACCAGTGTCGCGACAGGCTCTCGGTGCCGTTCCAGCGGTACCCGGATATTTCAAGGCTGTCCGGGATGTGTGTCACAAGTACGGCGCGCTGCTCATCCTGGACGAGGTGATGTGTGGCATGGGTCGCACCGGTACGTTGCATGCCTGGCAGCAGGAAGGCATGGAGCCCGACATCCAGACGATGGGCAAGTGCCTGGGGGGAGGGTATCAGCCCATTGCAGCCGTTCTCGCCAGCCACGGAGTCACCGATGCCTTCAGCCGAGGCACAGGGTACGTGTTTCCGCTCAGTGGGCCGATGAACCTGCTGACATTTCTCCGCGATGCTCAGATCGTTTGTCCACGGACACACCTACCAGGGACATCCTGTAGCATGTGCCGCCGCACTAGCCGTCCAGAAGATTGTGGCCGAGGAGGACCTGCTCGCTAATGTGCGCCATCTGGGACCTGTCCTCGGACGGCTGCTGGAGCAGCGGCTCGGCAGCCATGCGAACGTGGGCAACATTCGCGGTCGAGGCTTCTTCTGGGGCATTGAATTCGTGCAGGACAAGGCCACGGCACGTCCGTTTCCAGCAGAGAGCCATGTGGCCATGGAGCTGACCGAGCTGGGCCTCAGCGCACGGTACAGCATC
The DNA here is from genome assembly GCA_001455505.1 of Leptographium lundbergii. Lineage (NCBI taxonomy): Eukaryota > Fungi > Ascomycota > Sordariomycetes > Ophiostomatales > Ophiostomataceae > Leptographium > Leptographium lundbergii. The sequence continues at coordinate 162,074 of LDEF01000004.1, forward strand.
GCCGTCTATCCGGGATCAGGCACAGCAGATGGCGTTTCAGGAGACCACATCATTCTTGCACCGCCATACAATGTGACCGGTGCAGAAGTCGACGAGATCGTCGACAAGGTGTGTCGGCTGGTTGCAGAGTACTTTGCCAAGAAGGTCGAGGGCCGGATGGATTGACGGTGGATGGGACATGGTTCTCGGAGAATCAGGAGCAAGGTTGGCAATAGTGAAGCTCGCCATCATATTCGCTTGTAGCTATACGGAGTAATTTGTAAATTGTCATGCGGAAGGAGCATTGTATCGTACTCGGTGCTCCGTACCTGCAGTGGAGTATAGAGCTGGGGCGTCCGGGCTTCGGAGCCAGTGTAATTCCGGTTTAGCCAGTGCTAATGGCAACCTACAGTGGGTATCCCCCGATGGTTTGAGCTGCTGCAACAACGACAACGACGAGGGATCGTATCTCTCGTCTCGCCACTGCCGTCATCATCCAAGACGCCGACGGGGCGCGGCCTGATTATCCGATAGAGGGCATCCAGCAACGGACTTTTGCGCGCACAGCCCATCGCACGAATGGCTGTCGGACTGACGGCGAGCGGCACCAGCGCCAGCCTGAGCCGCCATGCGGCCGAAGAGGAGGCGCGTGCCGAGGTGGACGTGCTCAACTCGCGGCTGGAGAAGACGGCGCAGCTGACGAAGAAGATCGAGACGTGTCTGAACCGGCTGGAGGCGACGGGCAAGCGGGTGCACGAGGTGGCCGGGCCGCTCAACGGCGAGACCAAGCGGCTGCAGCTTCTGGGGCACAACATTGACAACGTGATCGCGGCGATTGCGCGGGTGCGTCAGCCGGCCGACAGCAAGAACGACGAGGAGCAGATCATCCGGACGGGGCCGGAAAACGCTGGTCTGCCGGCGTACCTGTCATCGATCCAGCGGCTGGAGCGATCGCTCGGCGACATGAAGGCATCCAACATCCGGTCGACACAGCAGACGATTGGCGAGCTGCAGCGGCTGATCCGGTCGGCCAACTCGCAGCTGGAGCTGTACTTTGACAAGCTGCTGCGGGCCGAGACGCCGCGCGAGATCGAGCCGCTGTTCTACGTGACGAAGAACAAGCCGTTCCCGGTGCTCTCGCAGGACCTGACAGCGCGTCTGGGACTGATCAACGCACACGCGGCCGCAGCATACCGGCAGGCCAGCGGGACGACAGGCTCGGCGGTATCGGGCGGTGGTGCCGGACCGGAGTCGCCAGTGGCCAAGATTTACGCAGAGGTGCGCGGGCCGTATCTGGCCGGCACGCTCAAGAACCTAGCGTCGGCGAGCGTCAACACGGCCAAGAAGAAGAACGCGGACGCGATGTACCGGGCGGGGACCAACGGCATCAGCACGTACACGCAGGCGATGGAGGGCATGTTCCTGTCCGAGTACGACAGCATCTGCAGCGTGTTCACGCGCGAGGACTGGGGCCCGGTGTTCCAGGCAGCGTGCCAGAACGCGCTGACGGAGCTGGCCCGCACGCTGCGCGAGCTCAACGGCCACATCAAGGCGCACCCGCAGACGGACTGCTACCTGGCCTACGAGATTGTCGAGATCGTGTCGAGCCTGTCGGGCAAGCTGGAGACGCGGACGGGCGAGCTGAAGGCGTCGCTGGCGGCAGCGCTGAAGCCGGTGCGCGAGACGGCCAAGGGGTCGCTGGCCGAGCTGCTGGACGACGTGCGGCGACGTGCAGGCGCGATGCAGGCGCTGCCGCCCGACGGGAGCGCGCTGCCGGTGGTGTCCGAGACCATGCAGCGGCTGCAGGTCATGACCGAGTTCCTGCGGCCGCTGTCGAGCATCATGATCTCGCTGGGCGACGGCGGCTGGCGATACGGCGGCGTGGGCTCGACGACGACCCTGGCCTCGTCCCTGTCGACGGGCACGACGGGAACAGCAGGAACAACAGGGGCCGGAGCCGGAGCCGGAGCCGGAGGAGCAGGAGCCGGAGCAGCAGCCACGGCAGCGGCAGCATCAGCGTCGTCCGAGGGGATCCCGAGCCTGGCGTCGTTTGACGTCAACGCAGACGGGCGCGACATCTTTGCACACTACTGCGCTGACACGGTGGACGCGCTGCTGTCGGCGCTGGATGCACGGGCGCGGGTGCTGCAGGGCCGCAAGCCGGTGGTGGGCGTGTTCCTGGCCAACAGCATCAGCGTGGTCGAGCGGATGGTGCGCGAGTCGGACCTGGCGGCGGTGCTGCAGCCGCGGCTGGCGGCGGTGGTGGACCCGTGGCGCAAAAAGGCCGCGACGGTGTATCTGGACGCGTGCAAGGACGTGTCGATGCACCTCTTTGACGTCATCCACACGAACCGCAGCGGCGGCGGTGGTGGTGGCGGTGGCGGCGGCGGCGGCGGCAGCAGCGGGTCCGGGCGGCCGCAGTCGGGTCAGGGCATCGTCGACTCGGCCTCGGTGCTCAAGGGCCTCTCGTCCAAAGACCGCGAGAGCATCAAGAGTAAATTCACCGCGTTCAACGCGTCCTTTGACGAGCTGCTGGTGCGCCACCGCCAGTTTGCCATGGAGCGCGAGGTGCGGCAGGCCTTTGCCCGCAACATCCAGCAGATGCTGGAGCCGCTCTACAACCGCTTCTTCGACCGGTACCACGACGTCGACAAGGGCCGCGGCAAGTACGTCAAGTACGACAAGGCCGCCATCTCGGCCGTCTTTACGAGCCTGTACCAGGGGTAGCTGTGTGGTGTTGCGGTGTGGTGGTGTTGCTAGGCTGCGGTGATCTGTGCTGCGCGTTTTTGTACATAATTCCATACCCTTTGATGAGTGTAATGAGATGAGGTGGAGGAGATGGAGAATATCGAGAATATCGAGAATATCGGCAAGACCTAACTATGCAAAATGTCATGTGATCTGACGTAATCTGACACTTGACGCCTCAAGCACATGTGAAGCGAATGCGAGCGAGGTGTAATAGACACCGGCGGACGAACTGATCGCCCGTCTGATCACGTGTCGTTATACCTGACAGCAGACCAGACGAGTACGGGTATAAGTATCCAGTACGGAGTACACGTCTTTGCTCCCGAGGCTATTCAACTTCTCCTCATCAAGAGTACTCCTCATTACACCCGTTTCGACCTCGATTGAACCGTAATGGCTGACAACAAGCAAGCCCAGATCACCCTCCACTGGTACGTATCTTGCATCACCCTTTGCGAGGCTATTGTCCCAGCCAATGACGACAGGCGAATACCGTAATAGAAATTAGGTAAGAGAAATACGGCTTCCTGACGACCTCTCTCTAGGCTCGACGGCTCGCGCGCCCAGCGGATTCTCTGGCTCCTGAGTATGTTACATGTCTGATGGAGATCTCATCTGATAGGCGGGATCGGATCTGCTGACTCAGCACAGTTGCCCTCGATGTGCCATACGAGCTGAAGATTCACCACCGCATCAAGGGCGTGTATGCGCCGCCGGCGCTGCAGAAGATCTTCCCGCTGGGCAAGTCGCCGCTGCTGACGGTGCTGCCGCCGGGCGCGCCGGCCGACGCGGAGCCGCTGGTGCTGGCCGAGAGCGGCTTCATCGTGGACTACCTGTGCGAGCACTTTGGCCAAAACAGCAAGCTCGTGCCGAAGCACTGGCACGACGGCTGTGAGGGCCAGCTCGGCGGCGAGACGGCGGCGTACCTGCGGTTCAGGTACCTGCTGTACTACGCCGAGGGCTCGCTGATGCCGTACCTGGTGTTTTACTTTGTGCTGTCGAGTAGGTGCTCCTCTTCCCTCACTCCCCCTTCTCGTCCCCCAGCTCACAGGCTACAGCGCTCAAGGGACCGATGGTTCCCTGGTTTGTGCGCCCCGTCACCAGCACCATAGCCAACCAGATCAACAGCGCGTTCCTGCTGCCCAACATCCGCAGCAACCTCCAGCTGATGGAGAAGTTCCTGGTGGACCCGCCCTCTCCGGCCGACGGCAAGGGCTACATCTGCGGCGACCATCTGACGGCGGCCGACATCCTGCTGAGCTTCCCGCTGCTGGCGGCACGGTCGCGCTGCAAGGACCTGGGGCCGTGGCACGGCGGGTCGGCCGAGGCAGAGTTTCCCGCCACGTTTGCGTATCTGGCCCGGCTGGAACAGGAGCCGGGGTACGTCGAGTCGATTGCGACGATCGAGCGGGTGGACGGCAAGTTCTCGGTCTTGACAACGCCCCGGGGCCGCTAGGAGGGCGCAGGCAGGCCATCCGTGTACGTCATAGTTGTGGTCGGCCGAATGGCAGCAATGTCGGTGTGCATTGTGCGCAACGCGTACGAGTACGGTGGTAGTGAGATGCGTCATCTGCTGTCAGCAACGGCGGCGCCGCTTACGTAAGATACCGACCCGTCCATCGGTCGCAACGGTGTACCAACCCAGCTGCAGGCACACGTCGCCCAACGCTGCCCAACCGGGCAAAGCTGCCGGGCCAGGTCGCCTGGCGCGCGCGCGGGCGCACGCACGCGCTGTCTCAATCCAGATCGGTGGCCGCGCGCGAGCAGCCTCGCGGGTCCAAGACGGATCACCTGGCAGCACGCTCGTACGGCTGATCGCCACAATCAGCAGCTAGGACTAAAACGAAGGAAGGCGCATGGCCGGGTCGGGACTGCCTTGTCGCCGGAAGCTCCGGCTTTTCTCCATCTTTTCTCCGCTTTGTCGTCGTGCATTTGTCCTTGGCTGCAGTCTGATTTTCTTTCTCTACTTCTCGCCGCCACGACGATGCATGTGCCTGTTCTTGTCTGAGCCGCCCGCCCGTTTCCGTCCCTCTGTCGCGCTCACACTTCCTTGGCTGCAAAAAGACGCACTTTTGGACAACCGACGCACGGACAACACGCCTACACCTCTTTCCCCTCATTTCCCCCGAGTCGACCCCAATTGATCGCCAGCTGCCCTCGTTCAACGTCCGTCTAGATGCAGGACGCGGCCTCCAGCAGCGGCCAGCATGCGTCTGCCTCTGAGACAGCCACGGCCAGTCTTGGCACTGCATGTGATGCGGCGCTTGTCGACACCACCCGGCCTGTCACGGCCATGTCGACGTCCACGTCCTCGTCGATGCCAAGCTCAGTAGACACCACCATGATTCCTAGCGGGGGGTCTAGCGCTCCCGAGGCGTCCCGGACGGCCGGTGCGATCAGTGATGGCGACGAGGCTGCAGCCGACACCGGCACGTCGGACGAGAGCATGTATGGCGACCAGGACGACGCGCAGTCCTTTATCCAGCCGGCCATCAGCCCCATGGCCACGCGGCTGTCGTTGCCCCGGAAGCAGCCGGTGGCCGAGGGGGCCAAGGTCACGGCTGGCGCCGATAACGTCTCCAATCTGGCTTCACGCAGATCGCAGACCAGCCGGACGGCTCTGCTGCACGCAGCAGCTCGACAGAACCGGTCCTCGTCCGTCGGCTCGGACGCGCTCAAGCGGCTGTCCAAGGCGCTGCCGTCCCTCTCGTTCCCCAAGGGCTCCGGCACCTTCTTCCCCAGCCTGCCGACGCCGTCGTTCTTCTCCTCTGCCGTGCCGTCGCCGACGTCGCCGGCACCCCGCAAGAGCCTCTCGGCGGCGCAGACAGCGGCCTCGCAGCAGTCCTCCCACCAGCGGGCCACGTCCGAGGACTCGATGCTCTACCAGACCCTCTCCCGCGTCTCCTCCCTCGGTGACGACGACAACTTTGACAACATCCGCGAGCAGGTCAACTCGCGCGTCAAGGCCATCATGGACAGCTTTCCCGACCGGCCGACCTTTAAACTGCCAAGTAGGTCCGCTCTGTTTTCGCTCTCGCCTCGCTCTTCTCGCTGACCGGTCCCAGGCTTCTTTCCCGACGGCAAGTCCAGCGCCGGGGCATCGACGCCGCGCGAGCCGGCTTTGCCCCTGGACGCCGCGCTCGAGTCGCTGACCGGCGACGTGGTCGTGATGGGAGGCTATCGCGGGTCGATTCTGCGGTCGGCCGAGCCGCCACATCGACAGCTATGGGTGCCGGTCAAGGTCGGGCTCAACATCCGCAAGGTCAACATGGAGATCGGCCTGGACCCGGAGGACGAGCTGAACATGGACAAGACCATCTTTGCCTCGGGCATGCTGAAGAACATTGGGCCCGTCGACATTTCGCGCCGGCTGTTCAAGAAGCTGCGCGAGTGCGAAAACGCCCGTCGCGGCAAGTTGCGCGTCCACGACTATGGGTACGACTGGCGCCTCAGTCCGCACCTGCTGTCGAAGCGGCTGAACGACTTCCTGGAGACGCTGCCCAGCAACAAGCTTCCGCCAGGCTCGGCCGGCCGCGGGGCCCTGGTCATCTCCCACAGCCTCGGCGGCCTGATCACCCGTCACGCCGTCAACCAGCGGCCGGACCTCTACTCGGGCGTCATCTATGTCGGCACGCCCATGCGCTGTATCAACATCCTGGGGCCTCTGCGCAACGGCGATGCCGTCCTGCTCAACGAAAAGGTCCTGACCGCCCAGGTCAACTTCTCGCTGCGCACCACCTTTGTCTTTCTGCCCGAGGACGGCTTCTGCTTCGTCAACGCCGACGACCCGAACGAGGAGTACCGCGTCGACTACTACGACGTCCAGAACTGGGTTCGCTACCGTCTGTCGCCCTGCGTCGGCCCGCCTGCTCTTCCACCTGCACACCAGGACGGCGGCGGTATGCTCAAGCGGAGCGGCACCATTGGCGCCCTGCTCGATGATCTCTCCGGTAGCCTGCCGTCGCTGCCGCTTCGAAACCGCATCAGCAGCGGCGGCATCCAGAGCGAAGGCACCGCCGACCGCTTCTTGGCGCCTCAGATCGCCAGCCTCGCCTCTGCATCGTCGTCGTCACCGCCACGAGCTGAAAGTCGATCACCTTCAGCTTCTTCGACTTCTGCCACTGCGACGCCCACTGCCACCACCACCACCACACAAGCCACGCAAGCACACCCGCCTCCCTCGCCGCGGACCCATCACCGGTCGCCGTCCTCCGATCCGGCAGCCGACACATCCCAGCGCGCCCGCTCGCTGGCCTACCTCGAACGTACTCTGGCCGAGACGAAGCGCTACCGAGCCGAGCTCGCCCACCGACCCGAGCACACCGCCGCCAACGTGTATCCGCCCACGGCCGTCATCTACGGCAAGGGCATCCCCACCGTGTATGCAGCACGTGTGGCCAACCGCGAAAGCATTGCGCGCAGCGACGCCTTTGACGATCTCGTCTTCCGCTCTGGTGATGGTGTCGTCCTGACCCGCGAGTCCATGGTTCCCGACGGCTACCACGTCGTGCGTGATGGCTACGTCAGCTCGGACCGTGGCCACGTGAGCCTGCTGGGCGACCACGCCGCCGTCGGCCGTGCCATCGAGGCTGTCATCCGCGGTCGCAGAAAGGGCATTGGCCTGGGCCTTCCCACTGCTTCGGCTGCAACGGTAGCAGCAGCAGCTTCGGTCATGTCCCCTCCGCTGTCGCCCCCTGAACCAGTAGCGATGACGGAAACAGGGGCGGTTGTGTGAATGAACTCCCCCCTCACCATGTATATACCCCTGCATTTGTCATGCTAAATTCATAGCGTTCATAAATTTGGAATACTAATAGAACATACATTGAAATGAGGCAGATGCTTGCCAGTTGCTCCTTCTCCGTGCAGATGTCGTCTTTGGTTGTTACTCATCAGCGCCTTCCGGGACGTTTCCCCTGTCTCCAACCGACCATTACTGAAAGTAAATGAAACAAGGAAAATTCTGCAAGCCAGTGCCAACACCTTAAAACGCCATTCACTCATTTGGCTTCCACAACTGCAGCATGGCCGATGGCTGGACCCCGCCCGGTGCGTTCGTCTCGCGAAAGGATGCAATGTCCGACGACACCGAAGCGCCGTGTGAAGCATGTGGAAACACGACCGTCAACGAGGGCAGTCTCTGGTCCCGTTGCGGATGGCCCTGGCCAGAGGGCAGCGGATACATGGGGAAGTATTCGCCGGTGTTGTGCTGCTGCACCTGGTTTTGCGGGGGGGGAAGGGTGGCAGGGAGCGATGGCAGGGAAGCTCGGGCAGTTCTCGACGGCGGTACAGCACGTTCGGGCAGACTCACTGTCGGGAGACTGTTCTCGGTGGTTGTGGTGGTTGTGATGATGCTGCTGCTGCTGCTGCTGTTACCGTTGCCTCCGCTGCTCAAGACCAGGATGTCCCAATGTGGTGGTGACCAGGTCGGCATGGCCACGTGCATGCGGCGGATGGCCTCCTGGATCTGGCAGCTGAGTCGGGCAATGGTCGCGGCCGCACACGCGTCGATGGCGGTGGTGCTGCCTGAGCTGTCACTGCTGCTGCTGCCGCGACTGTGGCTGCTGCCGCTGCTGCCGCTGCCATCGCCGCGACTCACGAGCGGCACCAAGGCCGTGTCGTGGCCGTGCACTGGGTTCTCGTCGCGTGGCACGAGGACCAGCTCGCGCAGCCCTGGAAGCCGATTGCGCAGGAGGTGCAGCACGTCGACGGCAGCGTTTGTGGCCAGCTGAAAAGCGGACGAGGAGAACTCGGGGGCAGCAGCAGCGGCTGTGCTCTCTCCACTCGTGGTCATCATGGGCATCGTCCTCGCAGCACGGGTTCCCTCCCAGAAGATGGCCTCGTTGAGGGCCACGCGGCGCACGCGAGCCAGCTCATCGGGGTCGGCCAGCGTCAGCAGCGTGCGCAGCTGGGCCTCCGAGGCCATGTAGCCGTCGCGCGGGCCAAAGTACAGCACGTCGTGGTCGGCATCAAAATACACGTTGCCGGTCTGGCGGGCGATGCCAAACATGAGCGCATAGCAGCGCAGAGCTTCGGCGCGGGATTCGTGACACACGTGCAGGTTGGCCGGAATGGCCGCCGGTGAGCTGCACCACGGCAGCGGTGGAGGAGGACGTGACGTCGACGGCCGCTTCGTCTGCGACGATCGCCATCGCCGGCCGGTCTTGGCCGCTGGCAAGGGAGGCGCCGACAGGGACGGTGACTTGCTGCCACACTGCACCGCGACCACGCGCGGCTCCGGCAGGTTGTAGGCCCATATTTTGAGCCGCAGCTCAGGAGGCAGGCTCTGGAAGAGGTGCTGAGGCGGGTGGCCTCCCCAAGACATGGGGAACATGTTAGTCTGAGATTCCGGCTTTTCGGCGTTCAGGTGTGCAGCTTGTGCAAGGGTACACGTCGCCGCGGGGATCGGAGAAAAGGAAAGGACGGCCAGCGCCCGTCGGTGGACAGGAGAAGAGACATACGAAAGTCGAGCAGGCCGGTGCTGGAGCCGGTCTCTGCGTGGACGAGCCAGAGCTGTCTGCCAGAGACATGGTGCTTGGGGGGGGTTCAGCTTCGTGGGGACAGCACTGCAGCGTGGGAGGGCTCGTGTTCTCTCTGGCCGGGTTCGGTTGTCAGCAGCCGCTCAGCTGCTCGTTCCAACACTCTGCGGTCGTGGTATGGGACCGCGGCTTAAATAGGATCCGGCTGGGAGGGACGGGCACTCTGCCAGCAGGTCCTCCTGGGTCGAGATGCCACCTGGATGGCCCAGGAGCTCGAGAGACAGGGATGCGAGGAACCGGCACGCTGGACACACGCCTCGTGCAGGAGAAGCTGGCGGAGGTGTGTGGAAGGCGAAGCTGAGCCCAAGGAAATCGACGGATGGAGGCACAGGGTCCCGTGGAGTTACGAGCGATACACAAAGATGGGCGGGCGCGGATGCGCTCGTATGCATCGAGGGGAGCCTTGTCCATCTGGGTTCTCGCTGCCAAGGATGGGCCAAACGGCAGAGGAAGCAGGCGGCGGACGTGAGACAACCACATCCTTGCCGAACCCGGGGAAGAAAAGGGCTTCCCGAAAGTTCTGACTGTGGCTGCTGTCGATGGAAGGCTGTTTGCTGTGAGCTTCCTACAGAGAATCAGAGACGTCTCGCAGGCGCAAACAACAGGCTGGCAGCACAGCCCTCTGCCTTGTTTGCATTCTGCGACAACGGTTGAGAGATTTTGGGACATGCATTTCCAATCTCAACTGCATGCAATCAATAACCGAGGCCGTCTGCATTTCAGGACCCGGGACGCCGTCTCGGGAAGATGAGGATATCACAGAAATGTAAACCATCTAGAACGGGGATGGTGATGCATGAGCAATGCGCACTCCTACAGATCCGTCCCAATAGGATGAAGGCAGAGCATCCCGGGCCAGAGGGGGCAAGGCAGGCTGAGACGCATCCACATGGATTGCTGGCCAGAGGAGAGCGCAATCCGGCGAAGGTGTGGAACACGAAGGAAAGCAGAGCGAAGAGGCGACGCAAATCGTAAATCTCACGAAGCTCTCCTCGTTCCCAAGAGCCGGGCCAGTGGCACGACAGCACAAAGGGGGAAGGGAGATCCGGCCGTTTGGGACGGCCAGTTTTCTTGTCGTGTTCTTCTCGTCTTCCGTCCTTTTCGCCTGCTATGAATTGTCAACGTCGATCGCAGCCGGACACAAACGCCAAAAGGAGCAATGCGCTTACAGCCGGTCTCTTATACGAGCCCACACCTCACCGCCGGCTTTGCGTATACGAGCGGCCCAGAAGCAGTACTCCGACTGCGGCTCCGAGCAGTGGTTGGTCGTCACCTGCTGTCCGGTTACGCAAAGAGCTCTGTTCGCCACTTAGCTTCTGAGTGGGATGTCCCCTTCTCGGATTGGCAAGCGAGGCAATATCGACGGCCGGTCCGATTGGCCAACCCGGTTGGATCGATGGCGAAAAGCAGCTGAGAGCTCTCTTCCCGTTCTCTGCTTATTCCCTGGGTCCATGTCTCTGTCTTCTCACAACGGATCAAGAGCTCAACCAACCCCGTTCTGGATGGCGGACCGCCATTTCCCAACAGGGTGGAGCCGAACTGTTGTAGCATCATGGCTAGCCGACTGAGAGATACAGGACTTACCAGAAAGCCTGTTTATTCCCTGAGCACAGCATATCGGGTGCTTCTTGTGCGTCCAACCGATGAGAATGGCCCAGAGAGATGTGACACGGACAGAGCCCAGTCTCTCCCAATTGCAGGGCTGCCTGTCGTTCTATTACGAGCTCACGTGGAGCTCACTTGAAGCTGGGGAATTCTATCACGTGACCTGGGCTCGAGAGAAAGACGAGGAATGTTTATACAGATAAAGGGACGGAAGGAGAGGCGAAAACGCAAAGTTCAGCCTCCTGCAGCCTGCAACACGGCCGTCACAAAGCGGCTCCAGTTCCGGGTGATGAGAACGGCAGGGGTACGGAGACGCTGATTGGGCTGGCCGCCATGCAAGCGCCCCCATATTTGGCTCTTGCCGGACGTCTCGGCCAATCCGATTTGCTGGATGCGCGACAGCAGTCTGCGGCCTCGTCTCTACGCGCCCGCCCGCGGCGAGAGCGTGTCTGGGAGGACTCTGATTTGCCTGGGTGGAGATGCAGCCGTTTGTGTGAGATCTCTGGAGGCAGACGAGCGATATTTGCATGCGCTTTGGAAATATCCATCTGCGCTCGCTGAGCAGCTCGTTCTATCTTTGGGAACGGCTTCGCTGGGCGGCTACTGGGCCACTCTGTTGCAACATCGCGACGGCCAAGAACCTTATTTCTAGGCGTCGTCTCCCTTCTCTCGTCCAGACTGGTTTGCATCCATTCAATTCTTCTCTCGTCGCTGTTCCTGGTGAATAACGTTGATATTTTCTTTTGCTCTGTTTCTCTTTTTCTCTTTCTCTTTTTCTCCTCTGCTCCTTTTCTATCCTCTTTTCTGCTCTCTAATATCCCACGTCTTTTGCCTCTCGCCCTCTCATCCTCCCCATCATCCACAATGTACGGGTGCAAGACGACAATCGTCGCCGACTGCGAGGTCGACTCCCAGGACACCTATCTGCAGTCGCATGTCGGCCTTCTCCGTCGCATCGATGCTGCTCGCGCCGCGGCCACTTTGCTGGCGCTCCTGATGGGCCTCGCCGTCGTCGGTGTCGCTGCCAACAGCATCCAGGTCTACAACGCCACCCACCTCTCTCTCTCTGCCAATATGGCCTGGCTGTCGCTGTGGCCCAACTCTGGCGCCTTTGACTTCCGTCCCACCATTGCTCTGGTTGTTGGTGCCTCTGTCGTTGTGCTCTGCAACGTTGTCGCTCTTTGCAGCCACCATCCCAAGGTAAGTTCCTCTTCCTCTTCTTCATCCCTCCCCTACTAACAGCTCAGGTCCGCAACAAGCTCGCCCGCGCCCACACGCCGCTGACGTTTGTCGCTCCCTTTGTCGGCCTCGTTGCCGCCGTCATCGCCATTGCGTTCTTCTTCGCCATCAACCGCTCCACCACGGCCGACACCCTGCTCTCCTGGAGCTGCCGTTGGCGCAACGTCGCCCTGAGCGGACGGCCTCATTTTGCCACGCTCTGCCGCACCAGCCATGCCGGTGTCTACCTGGCCATCCTGTTGATCCCTGTCGAGGCGGCCGCCTTGGGGCTCGCCGGCTGGCAGCTCAAGCTCCAGCGCTTCGTCCTGGCGTACAGCCACGCACGCAAGACGCCAAGCCCGACTCTGTCCTGAAACAAGGTGGGACGGGACGGGACTTGGGAATGTCTTTCCCGCAGGTGGTGTCTGTTTGCTGCCGCTTATTCGGATGGACGGTTTCCCATCTTGAAATGGACACGGGGACTAGGGCTAGGACGGGTTGGCTTCACGTCTGGGACGTTGCTTTGAGTAATTGGGCGTCTTTTCTCTCTATAGTGCTTTTCGGTGTATATTCTCGGACTGTCTGGACGAATGAATTGCTATTTTGGCTTCCTCTTTCTGATCTAGCAGATCATCCAATTGTCAGGATGCAGAGCATACGCCCGACAACACGACTGAAGCAGTAAGCCGCTGGTTTTCTGGTCTGCCATAGTGTCACCTGTACCTATGGGTCCCTACATTTGTATGTGTGTCAGATAGAGCAGCCGGCGGGGACTTGTTCCCGCCGGAAGAGAATGGTGAAATGGGACTGCTGGCTTTGCCGGTCGGTACACCCTTGAGACATATTCGAGGCTGAGAGGGCGGGTAACCTCAGACGTGGCGTAGCTGTGGTGTCTCGTCAGAAATCACAGTTGTCCGGTCAGCAAAGATGGAGAGTGCAGGGGAGAGGTCACAAAGCCCATCGTGTTGGATGCAGTCCAGACGCCCTGTCTCTGGGCGCTCGACTTCATACTCGATAGCAGAAGGCACCTGCTGGGCTCTCGATCCCATTGGACTTTTGCTTCGGTGGTCGGAATTGACCCCCACCCATCTTTCTTCTTTCTTTGCCGAAACCATGTTATGGTGAGGGCCCGAAGGGCCTGTCCAAGGAAATTGCGCTTATTGCTCCTTTTCCTTCCTTTTTCTTCTCGCCCTCAGCTTTGCTCTGCACTGCTTACCCCTCTCAAAACATTGTTGATGTTTCGGAGATATTTACCTTCCCAATAGCGCACTGAATCCGATGCATGTCCTCTTTTGGGCCGTATACAAACGGAAGAACAAAACGAAGCAGACTTGTGAAATAAGATACCAACAGCTCGCCTGACTGGTGGCACAAGTCGTCTAAAATGTTCTAGGCCGAAAACTGTATCTTGAAAATAGAAGAAAACCATTCTTTAGTCCGGGCCTTTTCTCTTTTTCGGTATACAAAGGGCCGATTAGAAGGAGGACGTGAGAAATCGAACAAAGTGACAGCATACCCGAAACGACCAAACAGAAGAAACGCGAGCAGCAGAAAAAGGCAACGAAGACACAGCACAGACAGTTGCAGCTGTCATGCCGCCCGCCGCCAAAGCTGAGCGGACAGGCCGCCCACGATCGCCGTTGCGAGCTCCCACGCCTCTGGCTGTCTCTTGCAACGGAAACAACGGCAGCGCGAGGCAAGATGCGAAGAACGGCAGTCTAGACGGCAACATGGCCGGTGGAAGAAAGCACGATAGTCTCGCGAGCCACGAGAGCAACGGGAACCACGAGGATGCCGAGAACATGGACCACCACGAAAGACACAAAGGTCCCGAGAAGAGGTCCAGCAGGGGCTACGAGGGCGACCGGCCGTCGCGAGCACCGACGCCGCTGCTGGTCAAGGGCGATCGCATCCTGCGTGACATTGACCGCGCGCCTCCTGGCGACCCGTCGCAGCTGCGAGCCCATCGCAAGTCCGGTCCGGCCGCTGCGGCTGGAGAGGGAGGCGGTGGCGGCCATGACATCGCGCGCCAGCGCAGCCAGTACTTTGAAGACGTCTTCTCGGCCCGGGACGGCAACACGAGCCCGGCAAAGGAGCGGGTGCGCAGCGAGGCCCTGGTCCTGGCAGAGCTGAGGACCAACGTGATGGTATGTCTGCAAGTGGTCGACAGCTCTCTCTCCCTCTCGCTTACCGTTTGCAGATCGGCGACGAGTTCACCATGATCACGGAGCTGTCAGCCAGCCTCGCCGTGCGCTATCGTCGGCCGCTCTCGTCCATCGTGGTGACGCTGCAGCACAACTCGTGCATGTGCTTTGGCGGCTCGTTCGACCCGGCCTATGTCCTGTCCGTCTTTGCCCTGCCGGCCGAGCTGCAGCCGACGACGAACAAGCGCAACGCCGCCCTGATCCAGAGGCACATGGAGGACGCCCTCGGCGTGCCCCCGGCGCGTGGTCTGTTGCGCTTCGCGCCCGTTCCCGAGGCCAACCTGGCGTACGGCGGCAAGACGACGGCGGGCCATATCGACGACCTGCCCAAGAACACGGGTGCCGCCACTGTCGGTGCCGCCGGCACGATCACTGCCAACAACTACAGTTGCCGGTCCCCAGTCCTGTCCACGACGGCCGAGATGCCCGACCTCGGCAGCTCGCGCAAGAGAAGGGCCAGCCGGAAGCTCAGTGTCAAGGTAAGGCAGACGGGAAGCCGTTTGCATACATCGCTCTTCTGCATCGGCATCGCTAACATTTTCGTTCAGTCTTTGTCCAGCTTCAGGTCGCCTTCGCCCCCGAGTCCGACACCGCTGGGCAGCACTGTCGAGGAGCAGCGTCCACAGCAACAGCAGGACTCCCTGTCGCCAGCACATCTGCCATCTATCGTCGAGCGGTCGCCCAAGGAGAGCCCACAGGATAAGAGGAGAGCAGAGAGGGAAAAGGAAAGGAGGGAGCGCAAGGGTCTTTCTGGGGCAGATCAGGATAGGGGTATGGAGATGCTGCCGGAGACCAGTCCGTCGGCGACATGGCAGCCCAGCAGGCGAGCCAGCAAAACCAAGAGCTTTGTGGCGACGCTTTTTGGGCGATCAGCGATCAAATACGAGATGGGGGCCTCGTAAGACGGAGAGGAGAGAATTGTATTGTATTTTGACGAGTAGGGACTCTTCGCTCGTATATGTTCGCCTCGAGGAAATGTGAACGTCAGGAGCAGCACAATAGATCAGGGCATTGGATACGGCTAGACCTGTGATAAAGTATGCCTTTATGAGGAGATAAAAGTACTTTAAGGCAGGTAGTGCGAAATGCCAACATTTTTTCTGTGGCGGGTAATCCTACCATCTATAGACCTGACAGTAACGAAAACAAACCACTCCCAGGATACATCCTAGGAGACAAATTACGCTTCAGCCCAGTTACTGGAATTGCATCTTCCTTGCTGAACTGCAGCCGTTCTGGCCATGCAAGCTCACTTATACACATAGTCACGTGACAATGCACGTGACCAGACCAATCCGTACGTGTGCACGCAGAAAGGTTATGGATGAAACGACTTCAAGTATCTCACCTTACCGGGTTCAAAATATATATCTTGGAATCCTATATGAGTATGCCTAGGCAATCCGCAAGAGCGATCCTTGAGACCTGCACTCCATTTTGCAAATACGAACCCGATTAACTCTCAGCCTTCTGTGCAGCTTCCGGAACTATGGAGTACAGAATAATACACATCTGTCCACTGTCAAAATCCCGATTACGATCCTGCCTACTAAAATAAGGCCCCAACTTTTCACTGCTAGCTTTTGCCCCGCACAACAAGTAGCTCATGTGGGGGTCGCCTAAAGAAACGCAGATAGGAAGGTACGTCCCTCATAAGTTAACCATCGACACTTGGAATAGGCAAGGCACGAAAAAAGGGAACATCACGACGACATACTCGCCAGCCAGCCACGTCCGATAGCTGCATCAACCGCGAGCCCTGGATCGGAGGACGCCCGACACGAAGCAGAAATTCCACGGCCGTGGACGAGCTGTCTAAGCACCGCCCACAGAGCTGCGCACCCACCGCCTCCCGTCGGCCTGCTCAATCTCGCCGATCTCGTCATCACATCGCCACTTGGCCTTGACTTTCTCTCTTCCAGCGCGCTCAACCGCGCTTCGTTCTTGAGGCCGTTCTGGCTCCTAGGCTGATCTGTCCCCACGTCGCCGCTCTTCGGTGCTCCGCCATTGCCGCGCCAAGGCTGCACACCCAGGCTGGTCCTAGGTTTCTCAGTCTTTCCAGGCCGTGATTTAGACGAGCAAAGGCCCCCATTTCCGACGTCTTCCCTATTTGGCCACCGACACATCCGTGTTGGGCAGAAACACGACAAACCATGGATGTAAGAAGCCAGAATGTCATTCCCGTCCTTCTCCGATCCTTTCCCCCCTTACTCTCTCTACTTGCATCTTCGCAAGCCTCAAGTGCCACCCCCTACATCTTCCCGTTTGCTTATTTTTTTTTGTTTCACCGAATCCAATGGAACCACATCATGTCCTTTCTGCTTGCCCTCCGTCCTATCGTCCCGTGTAATACAGAAACACGGGCCCATGAACACAGCCAAACGCACGGCAATGTGTGAAATTGCGTTTCCCTTGTCTTCTAGCCCACCGAGAGGAGAACGAGTGGGTAGGGGCGTGCCAAAGAATGCTGCAGGGTTCAGTCAAACATTTCGAGGCACCAGGACTAGACGTTCGTCTTCCCACGCTCCCCGCTATCTTTACAAACGCCTACCACTCTCCACCACTACCCATGGCGCACCTCTTTTGTTATAGCCGCTCTCAGACCTGGCTTATATGCGGCTTGTTTGCTGCGACGACGTGTCGCGACGGCTGGCCAAGGCGACTTCTCTTTTACGGACTGGTCTCTTGCGTTGTATATTTTGGCCCGTCATGTCCTTGTTCCTCCTCAGACAACGTCTCAACCCGGCCTTGCTTTCTCATCTGCTCATGTTGCACCGATCTGCACAAGCAGACTCATAACCAACGCGGGATCATTTTGTCAAACGAATATCCTTTTGAAGAACACTTCTTACCGCACTGGCGCTGCCGATATGTCTCCAGCCTGAACTCTACTTATTGCATACCCCTTTCACCCTTCTTGTCTTTCACTCTCCATATCTGGGCATTGTTCCTTTCTTGTACCGCTGTTCAGCTGTTCTGCCGTCAATATGCCTTTCACATTGTCAGCTCGCAATCTTCTCAAACCGGCTTCTCCCACTCACTCATCTTCCTGCTACTCTACTGAGGCGGGCCTTGCGCCGTTGCACAGTCACCCCATCACAACCCCAAGTCTAGCTGTACTGAATCTCAAACGTGTCTATGAGCAGAACCGACAACGTCTCCAGAGACGAGACGAAAATCCCGCTGCCGTCGTTGCCAAGCAGCCAGATCCGGCCCCAGCACCGCCGCCAAAGGGAAAACCAAGGCTTCTGCTGATGGGCCAGCGAGCGTAAGCACGGCCCCTGTTCTTATTAGCTGATTGAATTCTTTCGGCGACTGGCGCGTCTGTGTTGGTTGCCGACGCGCAAGCCGTATGGCTCGATGGACTCATTTAGTCGCCTGATTTTGGCTCCCGTATTGACCGACGGATTCGTTTAGGAGCGGCAAGTCGTCCATATCGAGCGTGGTCTTTCACAAGCTTCCGCCTAATGAAACCCTGTTTCTCGAATCCACCTCGCGGTTGCAGAAGGATTCTATGGCGTAAGTATATCCATTTCGGACCGTCTGTTGTAAACGTGGTCTCCACATGAGCCGCTCTCTATCCCAGCAGCTGCTAAGTTCTCCATAGATCCTTCATGGACTTCCAAGTATGGGACTTTCCCGGCCAAATAGACTACCTGGAAGCCAGCAGCTTCGACCTCGATGCCATCTTCGGCGAGGTGGGCGCCTTGATATGGGTCATCGACTCACAAGACGACTACCTCGAAGCTGTCGCCCGCCTGAACAACACCATTCTTATCGTCCAGCGAAATTACCCCAACATCAATGTCGAGGTCTTCATCCACAAGGTCGACGGCCTATCCGACGACTTCAAGATGGAGATCCACCGTGACATTATGATTCGCGTGCAGGACGAACTCTCGGACCAGGGCTTTGAGAATGCCCCGGTCACCTTTCACCTGACGAGCATCTATGACCACAGCATATTCGAGGCCTTTAGCAAGGTCATCCAGAAGCTGATTCCACGCCTGGGCCAGCTCGAGGCTATGCTGACGTCGCTCTGCCGTACCTGCCGCTTCGAAAAGGCCTACCTGTTTGACGTTCTCAGCAAGATCTACATTGCCACGGATAGCACGCCTGCGGATATGGCGTCGTACGAGGTCTGCTCCGACTTTATCGACGGCATCATCGACATCACCGAGGTGTACGGCAGCTGGGACAGGCCCGAAGCATACCA
This sequence comes from Leptographium lundbergii, assembly GCA_001455505.1. Taxonomy (NCBI): domain Eukaryota; kingdom Fungi; phylum Ascomycota; class Sordariomycetes; order Ophiostomatales; family Ophiostomataceae; genus Leptographium; species Leptographium lundbergii. The sequence continues at coordinate 180,586 of LDEF01000004.1, forward strand.
CCAGCGCCTGGAGGCCACGCAGCATCAGCCTCTCGCCGACCAAATCGCCTGTCCCTGGGCAGAGAGCTGTATCGTGCTGGCAGACGGCAGTAAACCGATTTTGCTTCGCGAAGTGGACAAGTATCTGGCCCTGGTGGCTGTCATGAGGGAGGGCTCCTACGACAAGATACCGCTGATCAATATGAACGTGGATGTGGTGGTCAGGGGTCTGACCGAGTTTTTCCAAATCACCAAGCAGAAGAAGTAATCGAGCGAGCAGATGGGCAGATGAGGGGGTACTTGTAAACTAGACATGGCTTCTTGGCACGGGTTTGCTTGCTTTGTGTGGAATTTTTGTCTTATAAATAAAACGTCCAATCCTTTCAACTTTGACGTCTATGCCGACCTGCCATCAAACATTTCGGCCACGGGCGGAAGGGCAAAGGCGCGATACGTTGCCCCGTCTGCATACAGCAGATTCACCCTCGCAGGCGTGCCGCTTTCGTCATCGCTGTTCTTCGGGCCCAGCACCTCCATGCGGACAACGCGACCAGAGCTGCTAGCGCTGCTAAGGTCTGCCACCCAGCAGAGACCACCGGCAATGAGGCCGCCTCCTTCCGGAACCGTGTCGTGGTCCAGTTGGATCGTTTGCAGCTCTGTGCTGCCTGTGTTTCCTTCGGTATAGTTTTCGTATCGAATGCTTAGCGATTGCACCGGGATGGCAACCAATCGTAGCAGCCGGTCTGCAAGAAGAGTCAGTACATCTGGCCGGGTTGGGATGGGGGCCTTTGGCCTTCACTTACCCTGTGCCGTCCAGGTCCACAAGACAAGAACAAGGTCTGCACCGAGGAAACGGATGTCGGTTATGCTGCCATTGCCGGCAAGCGCAACAGAGCAGACTTGGGTCGATACGGCAGTGCTGATGCCGACCGACGTGGAAATGGCAGTGCGGAAGAGACGGACTATTGGAGCGGTCAGCTTTCGTCTTGGAGGCTGTGTGTTTATACATACGGTTGTTTGGGCTCTCGTCCGAGGTGACCACGGTGAATGCCACCACATCCGCGCTCTCTTCTAGATCCTAGGATGGTGAGTAGACGATCGACATTGGGAAATGGGACAGACGACTCACCGTCTTCAACACAGCCTTCATGGCCACCACTGCTTTCTTCACCGGTGCCCCAACATCTAGTCGCGTCACAGGGCCAAAGTGGACGTGGCGTCTGCCAGACTCGGCAATGTCCTTGAGAGTCCGGTCGGCATGTGTTGCAAGCAGCTTAGTCAGAAACTCGAATTTGGGAAACGCCTTCATGTACTGGACTCCAGGACCTCCTTGCGCTTCCGGTTCGTTCCCTTCGTCTTCCGCGTCCTTTGTCGATGTTTTGCCGTCGCGCCGCTTCCGGGATCCGTTCTTAGGCATAAGCGAAAGTCCATCTTCCGCCCCGATGTTGTCGACTTTCTCCAGCTCTGCCTCAAGCTTGTCCATGAGGTTCTCGGAGCTCTCATCGATTGCCTTCCAGTCGGCATCCCAATCTGCCGCGGCGGTCTTGCCAAAATGCAGATCGAGCGGGCTCGACAGGAGGTGGTTCGTGATGTAGTCCAACACCGGCGTCACATTCATCACCGGCTCCTTTTCGGCCTGCTCTTCGGCCTGGCCAGGAAGCGCCAGTCGTTCAATCAGCTGCCGTAGCCAGGCCGAGAACATGATAAAAAGCTCCAGCTCGGACGTCACCAGCGCCAAGGCACTGTGCGATGCCACAATTAGACAAGACAACATGTTTATGAGCCGCCCTATCTGGCCTCCCGTGAATCCAATGTCGTCGTCGCTGTGAAACTCGGCTAAGCCTTGAAGACGACTCAGGGCTAGGCTTGCGCGATCAAGCGCCGGCATCATGTTCTCGTGGATGAGGTCGCGCAGATTCTCTAGCCCGGACATGACGGCTTTGTCCCATCGCTTGTGGCCCTATTATCCACTTGTCAGGACATGGAAATACCAAGAAAGGCCGAGAACAGAAGAGATGGAAGCCCTACCCGCTCCGAGATGGTTTCCACGAGCCACAGCTTGAGGGCGGGAGGAACGTAGCCTGCAAGCGCGGCAACACGCAGGGCCTGGTCGATGGTCTTGAACCGTGGCTCTTGTTGCAAGTCCTCTTGAATGCTGACCAGGAACCGGGCGGGGAGCTCTCTGGCGGCCTGCCACTCGCCCTGCATATGGATTTGGGTCTGTTTGATGTAGCGGAGGAGTTTCTGAAATGTAGTGGCCTTGTAATCGAGCAGCGAGAGGTTCAGGGGCGAGGAGAAGATGAAGGAGAAGTCCATTGGTATGAGATAAACGGCATTCGCATCGGCGTCTTTGTTGGAAAGCAACAGAGAGTGCGTTGAGCTGGCCGGATGGTTGGCGTGTCCACGAAGTCGAAGCAGCGGCTGCTGTGCCTCTGGATGTGTCTCCGAACTGAGCGGCAACGGGATTTTGAAGGTGCCCATGACAAAGGTGTCGTAGATGCAGACATGGATGACTCCATCGTCAGTTCCTAGCACCATGATATGAATGGCACCACCCTCACTTGGTTTGAGCGCAGGGAACATAACCTCCAGCGACGTCCTGGTGGAAAATACAAACATGTCGTCTCTGGTTACCGATTATGGTTTAGTAACTGGGCCTTGGCATAAAGAAGCGGAATGCACAAGTTTGCTCACCCTAACCCACCGGACACTGGCAGCGGTAGCAGTTTTGGCAGGTCGTCCTCGACTTCCAGAAACAACAAGGTCCGTGGCAAGTCTAAAATGGCATCATTGTCCCCCTCGCCAAGCGTTTCCAGGACTCTGGCCTGCCAAGTTTCAGGGATACCAACCAGATTCTTAGACCAGCTGATAAAGGTGACCGTAGACGGCTCGCTCTCAAACAGACGGATCTGATGGACAGCTTTGGGGCTCTCCAGCCCAACCAGACGCACCACGCCATCGTTCCAGGCTATGGCAAGAAACTGACCTGTAGACAGGGTCAGAATGCAGATCAAAGGCCGGTAATCCAATGCCACACTCACCATCGGCCTTCCATGTGACGGCCTGGACTTTTTTGTTTCTCTCAGAGAGTTTGGACACAACCTCACCGCCGCGCCTCCAGACGTACACAGCATTGCCACCTCCAGCGGTTGCAGTCAGGTCGCTCGCCGGGGAGGCTGCAACAAGGTCTGCAGAATCAGCCGGTGGGCTGAAGACACTCTGGCTGAAGAGCTGCATGCCGACAGAAGCGTCTGCCATCGTCTCTGGTGAAGCGGGCGCTCCGCTTTCCTAGTTGTGTCTATGCCCAATGCCTTTAGCATACATAGCATGTCCTGCACCACACCGAAAGCATGTCCTGGCAATGTCGGCAGTCTGAAAATAAGAATGTCGGTCTTCTAGCTGGGCAGCGCGTCTTTGGAAGTCGCGTTCATGCCGCTTGTGGTTTCGACCACTATAACTGAGCACAGTGCTTTTCCCGTCCCCCACTCTGAAGCGCTGGAGGCCGCCGTGGTGGCTTGAGAAGAATGAGCTTCTAATGCAGCTTCACAGTGTATATCACAGTGTGTATTTGGATATCAGACGGATCTCTGGCCAGCCAGCATGGTCTGTGCGCCGTCTCCAGACCACCAATCAATTCCGATCCATTTCGAGCCGAACTTCTGACTTCTTGAACCGGCTTTTGACCTTCAGCGCCGCAACATCGCACCCGTTCGCACGCGCCACCCTCTTGCCACCCTCCAATTGACCAGGTTACCGACCTTTAACGACGCAATCATGGCCGGCCTTCAGCACTTCAGTACGCAACCATGGCGCAGGCTGTCGCGGGAGAGAAGAGCCCGAAGAACGAGACGAGTTTTGCTGACCAGACGACTTCTTTGCAGAGATGGACTTGGACCCATCGATCGTCAAGCTGTCCAGTAAGTTTGAGCTCTGCACAGCCCAGGCCGACAGCATGAATTTCGCCGCTGACTCCCACGCAAACAGACATGACCAACAACCGGTACAAGTACTTCCGGTGGACGCCGCGGACTGCATGGCTCTCCTTCTTTTATATCGGACTGGTGCCGACGCTTCTCGGCGTTGTCGCATACAAGACAGAAGTCAGTATGCTCCCCGGTGGTGGCCGAGACGGTTGCATCTGTATGCTGACGTATGGTTTCGACAATGCAGGGCAAGTGGGATATGCGGGCAAAGCGGAGGGGCGACACGATTGCCGAGTTTTAGATTCGCAGATTCCGCATGTGAAATTGTCACCGTGGAAGAGAGAAATAGCTGTACATATACACAATGCTGAAGAACTGGACCTCAATCACCAAATGGACGTACGCGTAGATTATCCCGAAGAACTGTTGCCACCCGGATAACGAAGCTCTGGGCCACTGTCTACCATCGGCCACCACGGCCTCGGCCGCCTCGACTCCAGGGTCCATCAGGCACTCTTTCGCCGCGGCGCCAGTCTCCCGCCAGGACGCGAGGATCAGCCCATGGGCCTGCTCCTCCGCCCAGTCCTCCAGCCGGCCCTCCATTCGGACCAGGACCAGGTCCTCCTCCGCGTTGCCACCTTCGGAACTCGTCGCGCCGACCACCACCACCGCCTGGAGGCATCATGCTGGTTCGCCCCTCACCGGCGCCGGATCCGCGACCGCTGCGCGCAGTTGAAGCTGGCGCAACAGAACCGTCTGGAAGCGGCGGCAGAATGGCGCACGATATATAGTCGCCGACGACAAACCGGGCATCTGCCAGCGTCTTGTATCCGTCGCCGGCGTCGGGGGACGCCAATGCAAGATAGTCTTCGCTCCCAATCACCACGCTGCCGAGGTCCTTGACAGCAAAGCGCGTAGGTCCCGGCCTGAGACCTCCCGGGCCGCCGCCTCCAATGCCGTCCTCGGTGGCGCCGCGCGTGTCGACAAAGACGAGACGGAAGGCGATGCGCGTGCCGACAGCAGGAGCCGGTAGGATGGCCTGCTCACCGCCAGCCAGGTGACAGACAAGCTCATCGAGGCTGTATGTCGGGAAAGCATAGACGGGCACAAAAGGCAGCAGTCGGGGGGCGGAGAACTCGTCGGGCCTGCGGCAAGAGGAAGCTGGTTAGCGGACGGTAAAGAAGAACTGGTCAGCGTGCGGTAGGGCCCGTTCCCACCTGTGAAAGGCCCCGGTGCGGTAGAAGAGCTTGAGCAGGAAAGGGCAGGTCGTGCGGCCCTCAAGGTTGGTGGTAGCCATTTGGAGATAAGGATATCTCCCCTTGGTTTCTCGGATATGCTATCGACCGGGTCTGCGAGGTTCTCAACGGCTGGCGCCTTTATCCCGGGTATCCTCTACATCCCGTCAAAGGACGCGAAGGGAGAGGTGTGCGTGCAGGCTGCCGTTCGTTGCGGCTGAATTGGCCTGCTCGATTTTGAAGCTTGGAAATTAAAGGGCAACAGGCTGAGTTGGGCGGGGTGCAGCCTACGAATAGCGTTGTAGCTTACCGGGCAGTGATGAGTGCCATTTTTAGTGGGGACTAGCTTGAACCACTCAGTAAAGGCGTCGAGCAGCATTTTCCTCTTGATAGACCCAGTTCGCGACCACTTTGTCATCGAGCGTTCCGGCCACGACGACACGCGACCGACGGGCACTCTACCCCGAAGCGACACGAGACCTAGAAACACCATTACGAGTCTGGACAGGGCCGCTGTCTCCCCTCTCATCGCCATGAACTTTGCGTCCTTGATGAGCGCACAGATCGCCAAGAAGAAGGGCAGCACGGCCAAGGCCGACGACAGCAAGGATGCGGTGACGCAGCCGAAAAAGTACCTGCGCAACGGCGAGGCCGAGGAGCGACGGCGAGCCGAGTACCTGGCGGCGCAAAAGGAGCGCGACGCCGAGCGGGAGGCCAAGGCGGCCGTCAAGCGGAAGCGCGAGGAGGAGGCCGTCGAGGAGAAGCGGATCCGTGAAGAGAAGCGGCGACGGCTGGCGGAGGAGTCGCGGATGCGCCGCGAGGCCCGCGAGGCCGAGGAGGAGCGCGCCCGACGGAAGCGCCTGGGGCTGCCGGAGCTGCCAGCAGCCGGCGAGGCCGATGCCAACATGAATGGCAACAAGGACGACGCGGCCGTGGACGAGGGCGAGGACCTGCCCGAAGACGAGCTGCGCACGGCGCTGCGGGAGAGCGGCGCGCCGGCCGTGCTGTTTGGCGAGACGCACGGCCGCCGGCTGCGACGACTGCGGCAGATCACGGCCGCCGCCACGGCCCAGCTGGCCAACCTGCCCGTGCCGACGGTCCTGGCGTCCGTGGCCGAGAAGGACATGAAGGTGCCGGCCGTGCCGGACATTCCGCGCGACCCGGCCGGCCGCAGGTACCTGTTCCGCCAGCTCGCCAGCTACTTCAACCTCGTGCTGCGTGAGTGGCAGGTGGCCCTGCTCGAGGCAACGCCCACGGCCGACGACGAGACCGAGGCCAGCCGGGGGGCTCGCTCCATCATGGAACAGAGCCGGACGGCCATCAAGCCGGTACGTGTTTTAATTGGTGTTTTTTCTTGTTCTTTCTTCATTCTCCTCTAACCACCACAGCTCTTCCGACGCCTCGAAAACGGCGACATGGACGACAAGATCCTGGCTGCCATCGTCGAGATCGTCCATGCAGCACAGGAGCGGCGATATGTCGACGCAAACGACGCTTACCTACGCCTCAGCATCGGCAAGGCCGCCTGGCCCATTGGCGTCATCATGGTGGGCATCCACGAGCGTAGTGCGCGCGAGAAGCTTCACGGCGGCGACAAGGGCAGCGTCATGACCGACGACGTGACGCGCAAGTACGTCCAGAGCATCAAGAGGTGTCTGACCTTTGCCCAGGTGCGGTGGCCGCCTGACGACGCGAGCCAGCTGATGGGCTGAAGAGCTCGGGAAGATGTGTCATGAGAAAATAATCGGGGGACGGAAGAGCCAGCAGCGAGAGAGGAGTGGCGTTTTGGTTTTGGAAAGGCGTCTTGCTCGCCATAAGACGAGAGGCGCTGTTCAGTGTTTTGCGAGCGGCATCGCCATGTTCATATATAGTCATCCAAGGATTCCTACGCGTAGTTTGAATGACTCAGCATTTGATTGTACGCAGCGGTTGCGTGTTCTAAGTAGATATAATTTCCAGATTCACCACAAGTAGCAGAACCTGACTTTAGTAATGTGCGCTGCATCAGAGAGCCAGAAACGCTGCTGCAGTACAGCCTGACAGGAATCTCTGACGAGGAAGATAGACAGCAGTGGCCTGGCCACGACGCCCATCCAGGGCCATCATGTCTCATTGACCGAGCTCGACTCATACCAGCTGTCGGAAACATCAGGCATGGCGGCGTGCTGCCTCCGGGGACCCTTTACCCCGAGATCGGCCGCAAGAAGGTTCATCCTGCGAATCCGCTCAGTCGCCTCCCTGTCGAACGCGGCAAAGGCGTCTAAGCCTTGCCTCTGCATCTTGACTCGTGGGTTTTCTTTGGTCGTCACAACCAGCTGGATCGATCATCATTAGTCAGCAAAAAGTCCAAGTGCAGAATCTGGGAAAGAAAGAGACCGACCTTATTGATCGAGTCGATGCGGGCATCAATGACGCCATCGCGAATCATGGTAGCCAGCTCTTCTTCTACGGATCCGCCAGGCTCTGCAAACGCCGCATCCATACTTGCCAGGGTGACACAGGAGAACGGTATGAGGTACTGGCTGATGCATTTAACTCGTATCTGCTCATAGAGGGCGCCAACATGCTTCTGCAGGTACAAGTCCAGCAGGTAGTCCGGCCGGTAGGATTCGAGGATCGAGAGGCACGCAGCGTAGCGACCGTTGACAAATTGGGCAATGGCTCGGCGGATATGCGGTTCCAGCTCCAGATACGATCGGAACTTGGAGTTCTCCAGCACCTCCACCTGGAGCTCCTTCCGGTCCATGGATGCAAGTGCCAGCAGGCCGCCATAAACTGCGACGTCGTTACCCGTCATCATTCCCCCGGTCACCTTGGCGATCGAAACGCTACTCTCGACTTCAAGGAACATCTTAGCCGCCGCCAGGTACTTGGACTGGCCAAGATAAGCGAGTCCAGTCATGGCGCGCAAGTACGGCAGGTAGGACTTGTCTTCTTCGCTTCCTTGCAGTCCAGTAACCTTGTTTAAATGTCCGACTGCCCCTGACCAGTCTCGTCGCTCGATCGCAACACTGACGAGGTGCTTGCCTACATCGACAATGTGCTTCGGCGTGCTGACGTCCGGTCGCATGCGATTGTATGCCTCGGCAGCCCCGGAAAGGTCGCCGATCGACTGCAGATGCTTTCCTAGCTCCTCGTGGCCCATCTTGTAGAGTATCTAGGTCAGCACACGGCGGAATTGCGTCCGGGGCTTCAGGAAGACCAGGAAGGCGGTACCAACCCGAATGCTCTCCTTCACCAGATTGTTTTTATAGGCCTTGAGTTCTTTCTCGAGACGCTTGGTCTCTGTTTTGTTGGCTGCCTCGGTGGTGTCAATCCATGCCTTGTCGAACTGTGCCAGAGCATCGTTCGGCGCGGCAACCCGCATGTAGTTCCATGCCTCTCGGTAACGGCGCACATCCCTCCCCCTCTTCGCCTCAATGACCGCGGCTTTGAGCGAATCAAGGCACAACGAAGGGGAGCATTGTCCGATTAAGAGGAGTCGCTCGAATCGTGATGCACCTGCAGGCGGCACACGTTAGAGAAGCCGCAGACTGCATTGGGCGGAGCGGCGGACTAGGAGAACAAGCCTTTGTAGTTCTGGACGTAGGTTTCCAAGTCAAACTTGGGTGGTTCTGTCGATCGATAAAACAGCATCGGGTCAGCCTTTGCGTTTGCTTCTGGGGTCGCACCTATTGAGCATATGGCTTCTCTGACACCCACCTTGTACAATGACGCCGCCCTCGTTGTGCATCAACACAAAGAAGGCCTCCAAGCCACCTTCTCCAGCTGTTGTCGTCATCTCTGTGGTGTCCTTCTCGTCTGAAACTGCCAGGCGCCGAGCGCTCGCCGTTCTAGGCAGCCAACCCCACCGACCGGCCGGACGTCGTTAGACGGCGGAGGAAAAGCCAAGAGAGCTTACCAAGTTCTTCGTATCGGACTCTGTTTCTTACAGATCGGGTCACTGCAGCGCGTCTTGGGGAGTGGCTGTTTTGCAACAAGGCCGATCCGTCGCTCGGAGTAGATTTGCTCTGGGCTCGTGACTGGCTTTGGCAACTCGGATGTGGTAAGTTATAAAGATGGGAAGACGGAGACAAAAAGGCAGTACCCTATTATCTCCAGTCATATGCTATCGCTTAATCTCGTGTGTTTATCTCAGCTCGCTCTCTGGTTCGAAGAAGGCAAATGCTGCTATCTTCGTGCCAGTCAACGATTTATCGAGAAGGCAACAGTCGCGGTTCCTTCCCTAATAATCCCACGAAGCTCTTGTGGCGGGGAAGCCAGCTAGCCTTTTGGTTGGCCCGTGCACACGGCCGTTTGCGGCCTACGGCGTTTTTCAATTGATGCTATGCTGCGAAAGAGAGCTCAAGCAGACCAAGTCCGCACACTGTTCTGTCCTACATAGGTTTGCCAGAAAATAGGCTCTATGAGTCAGAATCTATATCTTTGTTCCTCTTTGGGTGCTTACACCGATTGCTTTCTCGGAACCAGTTTCCTGTCCAACCAATATCAGCTCTCACATATTTAATAGGGCAGAAAGGCGGCTTGCTCTTGCAAGTTAGAGCTCTGGCTTCTGCATGGGAGCACGATGGCCGTTGAAGTGTGTCCTTCACCTATTATACATAGTTAAACATCGTTGTAAACTCTCCGGTCATGTGATGCCGATAACTGATTCAATGAATTATTGACAAAGCCATCATGCGCATCTGCGCGAGGGATTATATACGAGTCACCTTCGAGTAGTGTTTCGTGCACTATCAGCCCAGCGGTTACATTTTGACGTTATCACCCCCGCCTCGTTAGGGAAAGGCAGCGCCTCAATACTACATGTTGTCCCGGGCTATCTGTGCATGTACTCCGTACGTGACCTTCCGTTGCAGGAAGGTGCAAAGAGCTAGCTGCTTTTTTAATCGCCCTATTATCCGACATCGCTCGCAATATTGTGCCTTGCTGTCAGCCGTTGAGTTCTTCCCCCTGCATTGCGCAATTTCCTCAAAGAAACCAGTGATCGTGCGATCTCTCATCTCCAGCTTCAGCTTGAAATGCAAGATTTCGAAGTCAGTATCAAATCATTTACGAATAGGAATCGCTAGAGGACTCAGCGACGGGCCGTCGCAATCAGCCGAGAATACGAGCAGCTAAGATCCATCACCCAAAGCAGTCATTACGATACATAGTAGCGCGAACTGTGCTGCTTTAGCGGATCTCCCCAGGTGTTTTATGGAGCTCGGAACCAGTAGCCACGGAAACTTGGTCCCATATCTCGCTCCTCTTAATTGCTTGCCTGGCTATTGAGCAACCCCTTTGGCCTGTTTCTTCCACGAACAGCACAGCCAAGAAAGGCAGTCAATCGCAAATATGGGTATAGGTTTCGGTAGAAGAAGAACGGCCGCCTCATCTGCGGCCAATGGGCCCGTTGCCCACGATCTGGTTTTTGTGGAAGAGTTTGACGCGCTGTACGTGACTAGCTAGCTATACGACGACAACACGCCCTTCTTCCGAAATGACCTTCTAACGCCTTTCGCAGGTCGATTGAAGTCACGCTGGGGACCGCGTCTGCCGCTCCTCACAATGCGAATATGAAGTTTCCTGGTTCGTCCTGAAGTCGGCATTTGCTGCAGCAGCGGCACCTGTGTGGTTGCTAACCGAGTCCGCTCAGCTAAGCTGCACGCCCGCAAGGTCGCAAAAGAGCTCGGTATCACTGAGGGCCTTATTTATCTTCCCGGACTGCCATCCCTGGTATACGAGGACTCCGACATGGGACCCGCGTTCCGACAGAGGCGATAGTAAGGACAGCCCGGTCCATTGCCGATCTGGCTTTCCTTTTTGGGCTCTACACATGCTGATCTGGCTGGCAGCTTCTACTATCTCGGCGGCGTGGATTACGAGGACTGTGCCGTGACCTATGATCTGGCTAGCGACAACCTAGTGCTCTGGGTGCCCTACATCGACCCGCGCCAGGTTCTGTGGTACGGCTCGGGCCCAAAAATAGAAGAGTGCAAACAGACGGTCGACATTGACGACGTCCGCTATGTGCAAGACCTGGATGGCTTTCTGCGCAAGCGGTTGGGCGTTGCCAGCGCCGGTATCGTCAGTGCATCTGTTGGCAGCGGATTCTGCTGCGACAGGAAAGGCCTCCGCGCTGCGAATGCCGACTCTGCGCGACCATCGCCCACGGTGCTGCTCGTCCTGCACCCAGACCAGGTGCCGACGTGGCTGCAGCAGGACGCGAACAGCTTCTCTTCTGTTCGTGTGGATGCCCAGAAGCTGCGGCCAGCCATGGATTCTGCACGGGTGGTCAAGACTGCATATGAGATTGCTCAGATCCGCCAGGCCAACGACGTGAGCTCGTCGGCCCATCGCGAGGTGCTGCACCGGCTCAAGGGCCTTAGTAACGAGCGCGAGGTCGAAGCTGTCTTCCTCGATCACTGTCTGGCCGTTCACGGCGCCAAGCACCAGGCCTACGGTGTCATCGCCGGCTCGGGTGCCAATGCTAGCGTGCTGCACTACTTTGCCAACGATGAGCCGCTGGCGGGCCGCCAGCTCATGTGCCTCGACGCCGGTGCCGAGTGGAAGCTGTATGCCTCGGACGTGACTCGCACCTTTCCCATCTCGGGAGTCTTTACTACCGAGGCGGCCGCCATCTACGCCGCTGTCGACCGCATGCAGACCGAGGTCATCGAGCAGTTTCAGCCAGGCGTCGCCTTCCGAGATCTGCACCTTCACGCCGCCAGTGTGGCTGCAGAAGAGCTGCTACGCCTCGGCATCCTCAAGAATGCTACTGCTCAGCAGATCGTCGCTGCCGGCACCATATCTGCCTTCTTTCCCCACGGCCTCGGCCATCACGTCGGCCTCGAGGTTCACGACGTGCTCTCGCCCGAACTTATGGCACCAGCGCCCAAGGCGAGCGCCGCAACTAGGGAGACTCAGGAGAAGGAGGCCCGCGTTGTTGCTGCCGCCTCTTCCATCCCGTCGCTGTCTTCGCTGTCCGGCCGCGGCGCCAATGCCGGCGGAAAGAGGCTGCTTGTGACACCCCACATGTATGCGACACTCGCGCGCGACGCTGCTACCGGGGCTGGTAGAACAGCAGTTACGTCGTCCGTGCCGGAGAAACGGCGACTACTGGAACCGGGCATGATCATCACCGTGGAACCGGGCATGTGAGTGGAGAACCTTTTTTAGTTGTTTTTTCTTGCTAAAGTCCAACACTGACTGGAACAATGAACACAGCTACTTCTGCCGTCCTTACATCGAGGCCTTCTTCCTGGCCGACCCATCGCACGCTCGCTTCATCGACAAGGATGTGCTAGAGCGATACTACGCGGTAGGAGGTGTGCGCATCGAGGACTGCCTGTTGGTGACGGAGGACGGCCATGAAGACCTGACGACGGCCCCCAAGGGTGAAGAAGCTCTGCGGATCATCAATAGCTACTGATGCGGAAAGGGGGCTGGGAGCAACGCAGCTGCCGCTGCTTCTACGGTGTTTCCCAATGTGCGCTGTATTTTGCATACATTTTTGTCTAGTTATTTTTGCGCACGTTTCAAGCCATAAGCGAATAAGCAGGCCGTCCAAGGCGGCCGTTTTTGTTTGTTTGCATTCTAATAGACCTCGTCCTACATCATGCCCTCATCGCTCCAGCGCTCTCGCCAATGCAGTTGCTCTCTACAAGCATCTGCCCAAAGGACAGCCCAAGCAAAAAGCCACGTCTAGCGCCATGACTCCGGTATGAATTATGAAAAAATGTGACACTCAAACCCAAGACAGAAAGAGCCTCCCTTCCCAAGGCAAAGCGTTCTCGCAGCCGTCGCCGTCCTCGCCGTCATCATCACAGGTACTTCTTAGGCGAGTTCGACTTGTGTCGCTTGTACATGAAGTAGGAGATAACAAGGAAGATCTGGCCGCCGATGATGACCAGGATCAGGCGCATGTGGCCAGGGTGCCGCAGCTCCTCGGCCAGCTTGTCGTGGTGGCCAGCCAAGTGGCCGGTCACGTGGGTCATGAGTGACTTTTCCGTGTTGGACATGGATCTGCGCAGCTCGCCGTTCAGCTGCTTCATGTCGCGCTCTATCTTCTCCACCTTGGCCTCGATCACGCCCAGGCGGTCCAGCTTGGCGTTTACGCTCGAGAGCAGGTCCTTGAGCGCGCCCAGCTGGATGGACACCTCCTCGTGCCGATGCTCGCCCACGGCGTCGGTGGTTGCCATCTTATGGAACATTATCGTCAGGTGGTGGTTGATGCCCTGCAGCCGGTTGTGCAGATCGGCAAACTGCGCGTCCGAGCTGGCGTACGTGCTGGCATCGGCGTCTGGGATCTCGTCGTCAAAAGACTCCTGTCCGCCGGTGGTGCCTCCAGACACCTCGGTGCCCGCTGGCTTGCCCTTGCTGACTGCATCACCTTGCTGCTGCTGCTGCTGGGAGTTGGAGTTTGTCTTCAGGACAACGAGCTTGAAGATCTCGGCCGAGTCCGGGTTGTCGGCAGAAGCTGCCGTGATACCAAAGTGGTAGCCCGTCGGGATAACGACGCTCTCGCTGCCAAAGCACGGCTTGTCGTCGATTTCCACCTGGAAAGAGCGGTCCGTCTGCCGGATCTTGATCTGCGACGGCCGGCCCAGATTGCGGTACGCATATTCACAGTGGCCAAACGCCAGGCCGTCGATGCCTGTGAGCGCCCTGTAGTCCTTGGTGCCGTCGTTGAGGTAACCACGCAGGGCTCCGACACCGGTAGAGCCAGACGTGTCCAGTACCAGTACCAGACCCTCAAACCGGCCGACTGTGTAGACGCTGCTCGTTCCGACGGCGTATTGCCCGTCCTTCACCAGCCAGATGTTGACGTTGCCGCCACCCCGGTCGGGTCCGCTGACGCGCAGGTCCACGTCGGCTATCCAGGTGGGGACCTCGAGCTTCCGGTCGGACCAGACGGCACCGCGCTGGCCGCCAGGCGCCGGGGCAGCAGGCGTGAGCACGAGCTTGTTCGAGAGAATCTCGGGGATATTAGGCTTGCCCTCGAGCTCAAAGTTGGGAATCGTTCGGGAGTGTTCTGGGGCTATCCTAGGAGGAGGTCAGCATTTGCAGGCCAAGTAGCATTCATAGAAGAGGTCCATACCGGCCATCGTGCCCAAAGCTAAGCTCGTTTATCAGTACTTGAGCATGTGCTGCGCCAGCCAGAAGGCCCCATGCCAGTGTCGATGATGGCAAGTGCATGGCTGCTGTGTTCTCTCCCTTTGAGCTGCTTGTGTAGGCGGTTAAGCTGTGTAAGGTTTGGCTGGGTAGTGATGATGTGAAGCGGAAGACGAAAGGTTGACGAAGACGGATTACGAGAATTCTCCAAGATCGCCGGGAGCTTTGACAAAGGACAGCTTGCAGCTGCGACTGGGCACTAAAAAAACAGCGTCTTCTAGGAATAGGAAGGATTGGACACCGTGGGGTCTATGGGGTTCAATGCTGACGGCTCGTCCCTGTTTCATCTGTCGTGCAATTTTTGTCCCGGGCGCGAACGGACGCTCAAACGATCAACGGTCGAGGAGGGAGTCGTTCGCGTAAATGCTAATACGAGCATCTCGGACCATCCAGAGCAGAATTGAAGCTTATATCGGTAGTAGATTAGTGGGCTATTCGCGACCGTTTCAGGCCACACGCACTTGAGACATGCCGGACAGCAGCTCCTGGAATGTCACAGCCAAAAGAAAGTATGCGCAGGGACCCTCTTTCCGTAACAAGCATAGCGTCTGGCTCCACGATCGAACCTGGTTCTCGAACATTTTCCGGGTGTCCTGTCGTATGGCGCCTGCCACCCCTGCAGAACAAGAGTGTTACTCCGTATGGAGCACTCTCGTATTATAGGGGGGATGGCTCCTGGAATCAGGGTTTTGTGGCTGGTGCCAGGCGGTCGGCCGTGTGGCGCCGCATTTGCCGCTCTGCTCGTAAGATACGAACTCGCGCTCATACATAGAACGGATAAGGCGCTGACGCTAAAACGCCCGAGGGAAGCTCTAAAAAAATAGTCGAGACAGTTCAAAAGGACAGAGCTTCGTTCACGCGCAAGGGCTCACAGGCGCGACGGCCACGACAGGACAAGAACAAGACGCGGCCGACAAGACATGTCGCTATGGCGGCAGAAATATACCCGTCAATTGCGCAGTGCGCGCTGGTAGCTGCGGCCTTCAAGATCCTCTTGTTCCCGGCATAGTAAGTGTGGCCGCCCGGCTCTCCAAGTCAAGACGACTCGGTCTGGCCGGAATCTAACTTGTGGCAGCAAATCAACCGACTTTGAGGTCCACCGGAACTGGTTGGCCATCACGCACAGCCTGCCAATATGGGACTGGTACTACGAGAGCACGTCGGAATGGACGCTCGACTACCCGCCCTTCTTTGCCTATTTTGAATGGATCATGTCCCAGGTGGCTGCCCTCGCCGACCCGCTGATGCTGCACGTCTACAACCTCAACTACGACAGCTGGCAGACGGTGTACTTCCAGCGGTCGTCGGTCATCGTGACCGAGCTCTTCCTGGTGTTTGCCCTGCAAAAGTATGTCGACTCGTGCCATGGACCTGCTGCGAAGCGAGCTGCCCAGGCTGTGGCCATCTCGATCCTGCTCTCGCCCGGCCTCCTGATCATCGACCACATTCACTTCCAGTACAACGGCTTTCTCTACGGCGTCCTGATCTACTCGCTCGTTCTCGCCAAGAAGAAGACCACGCTGCTCGGCAGCGGCCTCGTCTTCGCCTCGCTGCTCTGCCTGAAACACATATATGCCTATTTGGCGCCGGCATACATTATCTTCCTGCTGCGCACGTACTGCCTGTCGCCCAAGTCGGTCTTCCGGATCCAGTGGCTCAACTGCATCAAGCTCGGCAGTGGCATTTCTGCCATTGTCGGCGTCGCATTCGGGCCGTTTGCCCTCCGCGAGCAGATTCCGCAGATTCTCAGCCGGCTGTTTCCATTTGCGCGCGGCCTCTGCCACGCGTACTGGGCGCCCAACGTCTGGGCCATCTACTCGTTCACCGACCGGTTCTTGATTCCCCGTACGTCCTCTGTCGCCGCGACCCGTCCTCTTGTCGTACTAACAGACTAGTCGCTCCACGCTTGGGCTGGGAGGTCAAAGCAGACGCGCTCAACAGCGTGACCCGGGGTCTGGTGGGCGACACAACGTTTGCGGTGCTGCCAGACGTCAGCCCGCGCATGTGCTTCGTCCTCACGGTGCTCTTCCAGGTCTTGCCGCTGCTGAAGCTCTTCTTGCAGCCGACCTGGGACAACTTTGTCGGGGCGGTGACGTTGTGCGGATATGCGTCCTTCCTCTTCGGCTGGCATGTGCATGAGAAAGCGATTCTTCTGGTCATCATACCCTTCAGCCTGCTGGCGCTCAAGGACCGGCGCTACCTCAGCGCGTTCCGGCCGCTGGCCGTGGCCGGACACGTGGCTCTCTTTCCGCTCCTCTTCACGCCGGCCGAGTTTCCGATCAAGACGGTCTACACCATCTTCTGGCTGGTGGCGTTCTTGCTCACCTTTGACAGCCTGGCGCCGGCCTCGCGGCAGCCGCGCTTCTTCCTCTTTGACCGGTTCAGCACGCTCTACATTGCGATCAGCATCCCGCTGATCCTGTACTGCTCGCTGCTGCACAAGCTGGTGTTTGGGGGGCAATACGAGTTCCTGCCGCTGATGTTTACAAGCTCCTACTGTGCCATCGGCGTGGTCGGCAGCTGGGTCGGCTTCGTAGTGGTGTATTTCACCTCATAGGCTAGAGGCATGTCAAGACGCGCAGATAGGAAGCATGATCAACCATGAATTTGCAGAATGAAATCCGGTTAGAGACGGTGCGAAGAATAATAGGAGCAGACGAGGCTGCAAAGACACCGCGTGCATGTGCCGTGGAAGGCAGCAGAGTTTCCGCACAATCCGTCGCGGACGACGATCGTGCCGTGGGTGCTGTAGGCAGCAAGACGCCCAGGGCGGGCATGTCGGTTGCGTCCGGCAGGCGGTCATCTGCTGAGGGCCCCTCCTTGTCGGAGAGGGCACAATATACCGGGAAAACTAGAGGTGAAGTCGGCGTGTGGCTGGGCGCACGTGACGCGCTAGCTGTTTGCGGCAAGCGTGCGTGTTAATGGGTCTGACAAGCCACATTTTTCCATGTCAGATCAGCACACAACCAACGGGTGCGGCCTGCAGAATGCAAGGCTGAAGAAATTCGCATGCTAATGAATAGTTGCCTCCCAAGCACTATTACGCATCTGCCGGCAATCGTAACGACTTTAGAAACCCGCCACAGGCTCCTAGTAACGGGTCATGACCGAAGCATTCGTAGCGCAGCTCGGGATTTCTTGCAGGAGAGGTAAGTGGAAATTGGAAATGACTGGACAGGATGCATAAGGCTTTTGGCCGGGGTGTTGTCTTGGGAAGCTAAGGTCAGCTGTGCCGGAATGCCGGAGCTGGCCTGTCGGACGGTGAGATACTAGAAAGCGACGAGGGAAAGAAAACGCGTAGGAAAAGGGTCGGTCGGATGCGAGTGCGCAGGACGGCATCCAGGGATTGCGAGTGGCAGGCTGGGCGGGACCGGTGGAGGCGAGCAGCAGCAACGGCGAGAGAAAAGGTCATGCTGTTTTATGGGGGAGGGTTTTATTGCTGCCGCTCTGGCTACCCACAATGCACACCGTCTGCCGAACACGCAATGGCGAGTGCACCGGTGGAAGAGGGGCGCAAAAGCGGCGTGTCCGTACTCAAAAGAAAGCGGCGGTCGCGAGGATCACAACGAGTACAAGAACAAGGCGAGAAGGCAGGGTCGCCGTGGTGGAGCAGCGATGCAAGCAATGCCGGTCAGGGGGGGTGGGAATTGGGGCGTGGAGGAGGGCGGCGAGAAAAGCGCGCCCGCGCGCAGCGAGGAGGCAGCTACAGGGCCTCGCAAGGACCCCGTCGGCGCTGGCACGCGGCCGCTCGGCGGTCCTGCCAGCCGGCCTGGCGTGCCATCGCGTGCGGACGAGCGAGGGAGACAGAGAGGCAGGAACGAGGTAGGGCGTGCAAGCGCGGATGGGGGGAGAGAGCGAGCGAGGGGGGCGGCCAGGGAAGGATGGAAAGGGAAAGCGCCAGCTGTTGGTGGGGGACCCACTCCGCGGGAGCGGTACCTTGCGCGCGTGCTGTCGTAGTTGCCCTCGCCCTTTGCTCCTGCTCTGCTGCTGTGTGCTGTTATTTTCCGTATTTTTAAATATCGCTATGCCCGTTTAATGTAATTTTTTCCCCGAGCTCGCCTGCGAGAGAGGCTCACTGCCTGTTGCTGTAGCTAGCTGCCTCCGCCCGCCGCCTCCGCCGCCTGCCGACACCTGCCTCGACCTAATTCTCTATTTTTTTTTTCCACGCTCCCCTGGACCCCCTAGTCGTTCCACTTCCTTCCTCCTCCTCGTCCTCTCCGTTCTCTCCGTCCTTCCTTCTTCGCCGTCCTTTCCCTTCCACCTCCACCTCCACGCCCTCATCCACGTTCGACGGCCGTAGTCATCCGCTTACTCACTCGAGCCCATCGCCATTCCGTCTCAGCACCGGCTCATTCTCATTTGGCTCTCCGTCCCGCTCCTCGTCCGTCTGCCATCCACCACCGTCTCGCATGCCGCATCCTCTCCCGAGCCCAAAGCCGTCACCGACTGCCACGACTGAACGCTCATCTCTGCTCTCGCCCTCTCTCTCCGGCTCCCCTTCGCCTCCTCTCCTCTGCTGCTGATTCCTCCCGTCTTCTCGTTGGATTATTCCCCCATTTGACCGTGTAAGTCGATACGTTTCTTCCCTCGCCACCGACTCTCCCCCTTTGTGGCCCTATCTGCGAGGTCGATTAATACGCCTCATCTTCTCTCCGCCTTCTTCCGCTTCTAGCTCTTCCCTCTGTCCTCTGACCTCACCACAAATCCGTGAGCGCACTGTCCCAACACAAAACCGCCCCCCTTTGCTCTCACCTCCCTCTCCCCACTTCAGCCACGGCCCCGAGCTAAGAAGATACTCCGTGCTTCCTGTTAAATCAATCCACCTCCACAACAATACGTTCGTCCCATATGACACTACCATTCGAGACACGCTCTCATATATATACCACTACACGCTTCGCCTCCTTCAACCCCCCCCCAAACCCAAACCCAAACCCAAACCCACCTCCCTTCCCCCAAAATTTTCTACCTCCCACTTCCTCTTCAAACACACCCAACTCTTGCTCCTACCCTTACCACAACATTCACTTTTTCCATTTATCCCCATTCTGCGTCGCGTCCACCTTTTTGTTCAATCGCTCCGAAGTCACGGCTCTCTCCGCTTTCGAGGACTAACACGTCCTCCTAAGAATTATACAAACGGGTCGGACAATACGCAGCTCTGGCGAAACGACCTTCCACAATGGTACGTCTGCTCTGCACTCTTTCCTTTGCTTCACTCCCGCTTCTCTGCCCTACCATCTCGGACTGCTGGTCTTGATATATGCTTCTGCCCAATCGCACCCCCCCCCCCCCCCCCC
>LDEF01000004.1:200208-365994 GCA_001455505.1 Leptographium lundbergii
CCCCCCCCCCGCGTTTCTCTCCCGTCTCTCTCCCGTTTCTTCTCCGGCTTGCATTCTCACGCCCAATTCTGCAGGTGCTGTTCAAGCGCAAACCCGTGCGGTTCGAACCACCCCCAGCGCTCAAAGATGATCAAGAGGTCGGTTGAAGCCTAGTTTCTGCTTCTGCAGGATCAGCACATACTGACTTTGGTCGTTGCTCGTGTTTAGGTGTGGTATATAGAGAAGACGGGCGAGGTCTTCACCGCGTACGAAGACTATCTGGCAAGGTTTGTTTTTCTAGCTCTTCCCTACTTTGCTTAGACACGGCACTAACTTGGTGTCTAGGATGGACTTTTACAAACAGGTAAAAAATATTGCCCTCTACAACCTTGCTAATCGTGGGAAGCTGATAAAGCGACGTCTTGCTAACCATGTGTAGAAGCGGTTCAACTGCCAAATCACTGGGCATTCTAACCTCTCCTTCTTCGAGGCATTGGAGAGTGAGGTCCGTACTCCCCGCCCCTGCTGGTCTTTCCGTCTGGTACTAGCTCGTCTGCTTTGTGGATGTCTGTCCCCTAACGCGTCTGCCTTCAACAGCGAGCTGGTGCCGCCGAGGTCGAGCAAGCCTTTCCCGAAGCCCTTAAGGGACCCGTCCTTCGCCGTGTCCAGTTCCAGACGGTGTCTCGCATTGATACGCTGGTCGACCAAATCTACGACGAGTTCAAGGCAGACTACCATCCTGGCGAGTCTGTCACGGTGACCCTCTACGACGGAGAACGGCTGCACGGTACTGTTCGTGACAAGACGAGATATGGCAGCAAGGTTCTCCCAGACGGAACCCTCACTCCGCCATACACGCGTTACATTGTCAGCCTTGACGACCGTCCGGGCGATGAGGCCGTTGTCGAGGAGGCAAACATCTTCCGTGACCGCAAAGTGTTCACCAAGTCCGTCCTGCGGTCATTTATCAAGAAAACCGTCGCAAGGGAGGCATGGAATGGCGCACCCTGGTTGGTAAAGAATGACGTGGCAGAACAATACCACATCGACACGAGAGTTCCAACCAATCTGCAGTACAACAACAAGGTTCTGGAACGAAAGCAGATGCTGGCCCAGAGAAAACTGCAGCAGCAGCCCCACGACGTCAGCAGTCTTCTCAACAGCAGCCCCAGCAGTCCGGAATCGCCTCTGAACGGCGGCGGCTTTCGCTTGCCCGAGCTAAAGCCAGCACCGAAGAGCCACAAGGCCAAGCACATCCAATTGGCCCAGCAACAGCGGCAACTTCAGCACCAAAAGCAACAGCAGCACCCCAACCCACAAAACGGGGCGGCAAAGGCTCGGCCAAACGGTTTCGCTCACCACGCAGAGCCCGGCCAGTTTCAGCACCTCCCGCTTCCTAATAACCCTTTTCAGTTCTCCTTGTCCATGAGAAATACCCTGACGCCTCCGGCACATACCGCCCTAGAGCTGCCCTCGCAGCCGCCTCTGCCTCCACCTCCAAAGTACCCCATCGAGGATCTCCAGCTCGAGCCGAGCGATGCAACGCGCCCAGCTCTCAAGTTCCTATGCAATGACCCACCTGTGGATCTAGCCGAGACGGTCATACCACCTTTCGCCAAAAAGATCCTGATGAAGTCTGTTGGGCCACTGTTGGAGACCTGGGACTCGCTGAATGTGTATTGCGAGATATTCAAGCTGGACTCGTTCACTTTTGATGACTTTATAGAGGCAATGCTCTCTGCGAACGACGATACCCCAGTTCAGTTGTTTGACGAGATCCATTGCGCTGTTCTCAAAACGCTTGTCAAATCCGAGGCAGATGGCGGAGAGGTGCAGATTCAGCTCCCCGAGCTCGATGACAACGAAGATGACGATGACGATGATGATGACGACGACAACGACGACGATGCCGAGCCCGAGCCCGAGCCAAAACCGGCCACTCGCGCTACAAGGAGTAGCGTAGCCAAGTTGGAAGCCGAGCGACTGGCTGCCGAGGCTGCCGCGGCCGAGAAGGAGAAGGAGAGCGAGCCGATGATTGTGCACCGTGCCGAAGACGCCCTGGCCGACTACGACTGGATTGACCAGCTCCGGAAGAGAAATTTTCAGGACGGAGGCTGGCAGCTGATGATGGTTGGCCTGCTCTACCAGCTGTCGAAAGACGAGCGTCGCCAGGTCATCTGCGAGGCTTTGCTAGCGGAAATTGTCCCGCCAAACGTCGAGGCAACCAAAGAAACGGTGCGGCAACACTACTCGGCCCTCGACATCAACAACCGTGTGCAGGCACTCCAGATCATCTGCATGCTGACGGTCGATACGAAGGCCTTCCGCGGCTATATGGAAGACTGCAGCGAGCAGATGACAAAGTATCGGAAGGAGAAGATTGAATGGCAGCGGGCGAGAAAACAAGCGTATGTTTTTTCCCTTCTTTTTTTCACAACCTTTTTTCGGGGCGAAATACTGACATTGCCAGAATCGAGGACTTGAAACCGTTGAATGACCAGCGTAAAATTCTCCTGCCGGATAACCTCCCGCCTTCTCCTCCTCTGGAGCCAGCAAAGTTGGACGCGGATGTGAAGATGAGCGATGCGGAGGACTTGTCGTCTCACGCTCTGGACGAAGATGGCGTGGATACCGACGACGAAGGCGCGACGGTCCGGGGGCGCAACCTGCGCAGAGCCGAGGACCGTGCCGCTCAGCGAAAGCGCAAGAGAGAAGAGCAACAGGAGCGCAAGCGGGAGGCCGAAGCAGCTGCAAAGGTGCCTAAGCAGTCCAAGCAGTTTATCAAGCTTATGCGGGACATTGAGAAGAAAGAGGCCGAAATCAAGAACTGCGAGGAGGAGATTGCTACGCTCGATAACGACCTGCGCGAGGCCGATTGTCCACGCACACGTGTTCTTGGCAAGGACCGCTTCTGGAACCGGTACTATTGGTTTGAACGCAACGGTATGCCCTACGGCGGGCTGCCCACAAGCTCGACCGCCACGGCCAACTATGCCAACGGCTGCATCTGGGTGCAAGGGCCTGACCAGCTGGAGCGCGAGGGCTATATCGACTTGGCGCCCGATTACCAGAACGAGTACGTGGCCAAGTTCGACATGACCGTTCCAGAGCGCAAGAAGCGGGAAGAGGGCGCGACGAGTCTGTTCGATGCAGGCCAGTGGGGTTTCTTCTCAGAGCCCGAAGATCTAGACGCGCTGATCGACTGGCTGGACCCGCGAGGCTTCAATGAGATGAGGCTGCGCAAGGAGCTGGTCATATTCCGCAGCAAGATCGTTGCGAACATGGCGAACCGTAACCAATATGTGTCCTTACCAGAGAGTGAAGTCAGCGAGGACAAGGACAAAGATGAGGCCACACCAGTGCCGACCACGGCGTCAGGGAAGCGCATGAGCACTCGCACTCGAGTGGCGCCAACCCCGGAGCCAACACCACCTACTTTGCGCTGCACCAGCTGGGTCAACAGCATGGCCATCGACGACCTCGGCCATATCCATAGCGAACAGCCTCCTCCAGTCCGGCCACGGAAGCAGAGCCGGAAGAAGGAGGCTGCTGTTGCCAGCGAGGCATCAGAACCGCCGCGGAAGAGGACCATGACTCGTCAAGGAACTCGATACCACTCCTGAGAAGTCTTCGATGATCAATGGGATGGCCCTGGCCGGCTTGACGGTCTGCTGTGGCCGTTCAGTTCCTCAATTGCCCACCCTCTACAGAAATATACTGCCTCTAAGCACACTGCCACACACCCGGCACATCTGTGACTTTCTGCTAATCATAGCCACGTCTTCCTATCTACACCTTCTGCCCTGAGCAGATTGGAATTTTTCATCTTCTTGTTTTCATGCTTTTCTTTATGTTTAGCTACTATACCCAGCATTATTTTATCGACCTTGCAAGATTCATTGCTGTCTCGGATGACTTTTTTGGGCAGCCTGTCTCTCAACAGGAGGAGCAAGTCCTGTGATTGTGATTCTGTAGCAGATCTCGTCTTGTTGAAGTTGGATTGGAGATATAGCAGCCTGTAGAGCCATGGGCGTTTGGGGGGGACATATTGCACCGGGGGTTGGGGAAACCGCATTGTCAGGAAAGGAACAAAAGAGAAGAGTGGCGGTCGTGCTGATTTTGCAGCAAGATCATAAACAGCTCCTCCCGGTCCATAATACGGCGTTTAATGGAAACATGGTTGAGTTTTTAGATTTACTGGACATTAATACAGATTACAGTGTACGCAAACAAGGACAGGCGCATAATATAGACTAGACGCGCCCAACGGAATAGAACAAAAGTCAACTACGTGGCAGTGCAACTGGCTGTGACTACCCTAATATGGGGCAAAGGCATTGGGAAGGCGCGATCTGTGGAATTGCCAGGCGGTCTCCCTCTCCAAGCGGGCGGATGGCCTTCCTTTCTCTTGCTTCAAACAAATCGCACATAAGTAAGGAAAAGGTGAGACAACATGCAGCCAAACAATATTGGACATGGCAGTTGTACACGCGCTCTACCAGTGCGTGTGTATGTGTTATGGACATGACGAGGAGAGCAAGAGGCAGAGAGACCAGCCAAAGATCCGAAGTGCAAAACAAGGTATGAAGTACGGCTCTTTGTGTACCAAGGCAATCAAGGAGTGGCAAACGGAGGGCAAAATGTGGTCGAAACGAAAAAGCTGTCTTTATGTTCCGAGCGGAGAGCCTATTTGCAAGGCACACGCCAGAGTCCGCAGTCCTTCTCACTCAAAGCCAAATCGGCAAGAGGTCACTTACCAAAGACTACAGATACGAAATCTCGGGATTTTCTAGACCGCCATATTCGATGCCTGTCAAAGGTTTCTGTTGTATGTGTTGATGCAGGTGCATGTCTTGAATGCCAGGACGGAAATAATGCAGTGGCAACCACGGGTGACCATGACGCATCTCTGCCCAAGACACGTCTGATCTTTGCAAGAGGCTCGAGAAAACGGTGAAGTGATATCAAAGAGCCAAACCGCCTGGCTGCTTGAGTCTCCTGTGCAACCTCGTGCTGTCCCGCCTCTGCCTCAGATACCCTCAGATACCAGCAGCTGTTTCCCGTCGATAAACTGACCCTTGGGAATAATGCATCACCAAGCTTCCTCTGTATTCTGATCGGTGTGTTCCCTCCTGTGCGTCCTTGCGTTGTAAGACGTCATATTCACATCCCGCAAACTAATCCTAAAATGTCAGTCTGCTGCCTTGCTATGTTCCTGGCCTTGTTCCTGGCCTACCTGCACCGCATGTGCCTACTGAGATGCAAATGTTGGTTATGAACGATGACAGTGGGTAGAGTGCTCCCTCCCTCTTTCTGTTTGCACATGGTTGACTCTGTTGCCAAAACAGCGCCAGCGGCAGTGTCCCGTTCACCGCCAGTCATTGATGCATGCTCTTGTTTATTTCTTTATGACACTAGAACATACCCTGACGCAGCCCCCTCTTTCCTTGGTTGTTCTCTAAAGGCCTGGCGCCCAGGGTCGGGGGGTATCTCACCTATATGGAGCGGCTGGTTGGGGTTCTTTCTTTTTCTCTGGAGTCATGCTCTCCTTCGTTGGTGCACATACATTCAGCCTCATGCCATGACAGGAGAAAGTGTTGTAGAACGGAGCACAGCAAGGCCGCCTGTCGCCTTCACTTGTCCACCCACTCTTCTTTCTTTCTGTCATTTCCTCGCTCCTCATTCCCGGTTCTATTATTTTGGCCCTCAAGAACAGCAAGCCAGCAAGAAGAGCACGGAGGCATCAGGCGATAGTGATTGAATGCACCAGTGACAAGCTCTCATAAACGGTCTCTTACGCTGCAGCCCTCCTCTCTTCTTCTCGAAGCTCTTGGCTATGGAAAGTTACCAGCATCATAGTCGGCATCAACCCTGGCCTACGCACGAGAGCCACGCGGCAATCGGCACTTCGGACGACGCAGGCATCTCCCGGCCGGCCTCCCAGGCTCCTATTTATAGCCAGCCTCCGAAACCATCGTCTCCGGATCTCCGACAACAGCTTCCACCACCGCAACCACAACACTCTCACTTTCAGTACAAGTATCGCAGTCCTGGCCTCGGACTTCCATACAACTACAGCTATAACCGCCATCAAATCCAAGACTTTCGGCGAGCAGACAGCTTTCATCAAATTCACATCGTTGAGCCCTTGTCAGTTGCCACAGGCCCCTATAGATGTCAACCATGGCTAACAAGCAATAGAGGTAAACGAGACAGCCACGGCCATAATAATAGTAGTAGGACTATTAACGGGCGGCCGGCTAGCACCACCGCCATATTACCTATGCTTGGCTCACCTTTCAACCACCGGCATCCAGGGCCGGGGGAGGCCACTGTTTGCAGCACCACGGATGCCCCGAACTCCCTATACATACCCACGTTTCCAGACCCTAACAGATCCGCCGGCCACACAGCTAGTTTCAGCAGCCCTGAAGACGATGGTGCCACAGCTAACCTTCCGTCCGTTGACGGCGTGAACCCTGTGTCCAAGGAAGACGGGGGGGCCCAAGAGGGCCCGGAATTGTACGTCTGCAACGACCATGGCCTGAACCATGGTCATCACCAGGGCCACCAACACGAGCACGATGGATCTATACCGTCACAGCCACGCGACAGTGTCATCTCTCTCCAGAGTTCTCACCCGACTTCGTCTTTTTACAAGGAGCCCGCGTGTAATCATAGCCCCCCTTCCTCCCATTTTCTCCCTCCATCCTTTTCGCTCCCCTCTCGGCCACCTGCCACACTGCCTATACCGGGCACCGCGAGTATGGAAATACGCACGGCCTATTGCTTCGACCGTGGTGGCGGTTTATTCACGCCGCTGGTACCAGCCGACATGCTTCCTTATATGACAGGGATTCCACAATTCGTGAAGGGCTGCTGTGGCATGATCGTGTTGCACGATCCTTTGCCGGCAACAGACCAGCCGATGGTCCAGCGAGCCACAAACTATCCAGGCCCAAGGACTGCAGCAGTTAGGGGCAACCCTACGGCGATGTCCATGCTGCAGTCTACGCCGCAGGTAGGGGACGATCCACTATCTTTTTTTGCTTGTCCGTTCGCTTGCTCACAACTCGGCACAGAGGTCTGACAGCATCTCCTCAATACGTCTGCCAATGGCCCCCGTGGGCTACCGGCATTCCAGGAAAGGAAAAGTATACTGCGACAAGTGGGTTCACGAGGGTATTTGCGCCTTCACTCAGCAGGGGTGTAAGTTCAAGCATGAGATGCCTCACGACCGAGCGACGCAACAGTCCCTTGGCTTGTTCCACGGTTATCCAGCCTGGTACAGGAAGTACCAGAACGACAACTATGGGCTTGGAGGTAACAGGACGCAGCTGTCATCTTCCACCGAAGTCCAGTTCCGGGTTCCCCATCAAGTTTCTCTGCACGGTGATAGTTTAGTCAACGCTACCGGCAACGGCACGGCCGAATTTCCCCTCGTACAAGACGCCAGGGGTATGGCTGTTGGAAATGTGCTCGAGACGGGCGGATGGAGGCCGGGACCTGTCAGCCTCTCTTGGCAGCCACAACAGACTGTGCAGAAGGAAGGCAGCGGTGAGAATAGGAACAGCATCCTAGAGCGGATGATGTCGGCGATGGGAATCGCTAGCGCTGGGCAGCCAGGCAACCAGTCTGCGGAAGTGTTGAACAGCCAGCCAGTGGGTGCGTGCCACTGATCACTTTTTGTCGACACATTTGTATACTGGGGCTCTGTTGCTGACAGAGGGTTCTTGCATATTATTAGTCCTCTTTACCGCCGGCCAGCAATACCGGCCACGCTTGAATCCTAGCCATGAGAACAGCCTCCCGTCTGGAAATGCAGCCCGCGATTTTGGGCCCATCGCCCCTCCCTCAGCGCCTTCGGCGTTCACTTTCTCTGGAATTGCAGCGCCCAGAGAAGCATTTCCATCCACACCTACTCGAGGGTTTACCACATACCAGGGTGACTTTGCCAACATCCGAGATGACGACGGAGGAGCCCACGCATAGTTGGGCTGAAAGTGGAACAAGACGCATCAGCGTTCAAACTGTTCCAGGCGGTGAAAGGACTGCTCCAAGCCTTTGAGAGACATGAAGGAAAAACTAGAATGAGAAAACTACTGATGATTTGGAGTGGCTTTTCCCTAGCCTACTGTGGCAAGTGTGGTATTCTAGTCGTCTGTCGTGTTGATTGTCGTGTTGTATTCCAGGTGCTCTGATGCTTCTGAAGAGCATCGTCCTGATGACTGAAGGTGGAAGCGCTGTGCCGATACTATTCTACAGACGCTGTCAAGCCTGTAAGGCTGTCATCAGTTGGGGTTGCAAGATCTGCCTTGTGATGGGTTATTACACCTTCTATAAAACGGACTGATAGACATAGAAGCGAGGAGTTCGGAATCAAAGCAGAGGGTGCAGTGAATTTACAGGGCTTCGGGCCAAGAATCGAAATGCAGGGGTCCAAGTAAACAGTTAGTCAGCCAGCCGTGGCTGGGTATTGTCAAGCCACACGTCATCTCATAGCGGGGCAGCTCTTGGAAGCAGTATTGACGACAGCAGCTGCCTTACTTTGCCGTTTCACTCTTTATCTGCTGTGGTGTATGCGAAGCTGACGGGAGGGAAGAACACGAGCACCTCGAACGACAACAAACGGCTGCCGACGTGACCATGCTTCTGAGCCGCCACCGTGACCCCACCGGCTGAATATATCCATTGCGACTCCATTTGCGACTTCTCAGCAGACGGTGCTCTCAGCCTCAGCCTCCAACCAAACAATACATTTACCGTTATCCCTTTCACCCCCTCTTCACATTTCGCCTCTTCTGCTCCCCACCTTCTCTCGTATCGTTCTATTTCCGTCCGCAATGGAACGCTGCGCTGCGGTGCTCCAGAACTTCCCACCAGCCGCCGGGAATGCAGCGTCTCTTCCCGACGATGTCTACGACCAGCTAATCAAGGCTCACATCAGCCGCGTCCAACGACTGTTCAAAGACTCGGCAGCAGTCGTTGCCGCCCACGCAGTAGAGCTTCTCAATGTATGGCGAGGCTCTCTCCCCTCTCTCTGCTCGTCCATTTCGCCTCTAATGTCCAGCAGTCCTTAGACCCCGCTATCCACACCTATTCCTACCTCTCCCTCATCGATACGATATTGCCAGCAGATGCGGCCCTCTACGATTCCTCCGAGCCCATCGTGGCGGAGAAGATCCTCGCGTTCCTAATGGCCTATGACCCGCGCCAGGTGCGCTATGTCGGCTCCGCGTTCACACACCTGTTCACAGCCGTGGCATCAGGCAGGATCATCCCGGTATGTAGCGAGAGGGAAGAGGGCACGAGCAGCTGCTCAGCCGAAACCTGCTGACCGGCGGCTTGCGTCAACTCTAGGCCTCTATTGCGGTAGAAGCACTTACACAGGCTCTCCAGAAGCTCGACCCGTCCGGAGCCATGCTCACGTCCAACCACCTGGCTCTTGCCAGGCTGGCATACCACACGAACAACGCCCTTCCGGCTCTGGCCGCCCTGAACAAAGAAATTGTCTTCTTTCCGGGAGCAGCCTCGCACAGAGAGACGGAGCGGCTCTGCAGCCTCAGCCTGCCGCCACCATCGTTCATATCCAAGGACACGGGCCTGACGCTGCCGCTCAAGAGCACGCAAGTGCTGGACTTTGACCACCTGGTCGGCCTGCTCAACTGCTCCGTCGGCAACTGGGAGGTGGCTCATGCGGCCTTTGGGCGTGTGATTTCCCATCCGACACGGGACAACGGGGTGTCGAAGATTATGATCGAGGCGCACAAGAAATGGATTCTGACGGGGCTCTTGCTGAACGGCAAGGTGCCGGCAACGCCGCCAAATACGACGGCCTACGTGTGCAAGGCGTTTTCCGTTGTCAACAAGGCGTACGTGCAGATGGCCGAGAACTTTGAGTCTCCCAGCGCGGAGATGCTGGTGGCAGAGGCCACGCCGAGCTCCGATGGTTTCAAGGCGGACGGAAACGAGAGCTTGGTGAAAGAGGTCCTGTCGGCACACCCCAAGTGGCAGATTGCACACCTGCGCAAGGTGTACGTGAAGCTGTCGATAGCAGACATCCGCACGACGATAAAGGACTCGCCCCCGACCACGGTTCCCGGAAGCGATGCAGAGACAGAAGCTCTCCTGCAGAGCATGATTGACGCGGGCATGATCAGTGCGGTCATCCGCAGACCAGAAGCAGGTGTCAGTGGAAGCACATATCTCGAGTTCCTGCCAGAGGCAGAAGAGATGAGCGAGGCGGATTTTGCCAAACTAATGGCAGAGGCGGTGAAGCGCATCCGTGTGCTCAAGCCGCGATACAAGGTGACAAACGAGCAGCTGAGCCTGAACCGGGACTACCTGAGACAGGTGCTCCGGGATCAGAAGCGCGAAAAGGAGGCGGCCGAGCGGGAGGGCGCAGGAGCGGTCTCTGCTACTGGGGATGGCATGTTTTACGAGGCAGACCCTGACGATGAGGATCTCATGACGGGTCCCTAGGTCGATCTCGTGAGAAACTATCTAGACAAGCCGCCTAAACACTGACACCAGAACGGTCACAGTTGTATCTTTAGTGCGATATCTAGCAGTCTAGGCAGTCTCAGTAATATCATCATCATTTTGCTTTATTTTCCCGTGCCGTACATTGAAGAGTATCAAAACTAGACCCGGGTCCCGTTGCTGTCCAGCCAAGAAAAAAGAAAGGCAATAATATAAGAAATCAGGATAGCTTACGCCGCAATCACACAGCCACGCCACACACCGTTTTTCGGGAATATTTCAGAGGGAGAACTGCTGGATGAGCTCGGCCAGCTTGTGGCCCTCGCTCTTGAAGTCGAGCGGGTTGGCACCGACAATCTGGTAGCGGATTCTGGAAAGTTAGCAAAAAAAGGAAAGAAAGAAAGGAAGAAGAAAGAAAAGAAGGAAGAAGAAAGAAGGAAAAAACACAAACATACCGTTGGGCATCGCCAAAGGTGTCCATCTTTGCGCGTACGCGGAAAGAGTACTTGCGGCAGTTTGCCTTTTCAAACTCGGCGCCAAAAGCGATGTCGTCCTCCTCGCGCAGCTCGGTCAGCTCATCGGCACTGCGGCCGCCCATGATCATGCGGCCGACATCGTCGAAGCAGGTCAGCCAGAGCTGGCCGGTGTGGTCGTTGACGTTGAGCATCATGGTGTAGCGATACAGGGCCTGGGGATGGTTCATGTCGCACTTCTCGCAGCGCCAGGTGCCGTCGCTGTTGCTGACGACCTTCTTGCTGCAGCCGTCGGAGCTGCAGGCGGGATAGGCAAACGTCTCCTGCTTGATAAAGACAATGGTGGCCTTGAGGGTGAAGTAGGCGGCCTCGTCCATGCCAATGTTCTCGTCGCGCACCTGGGCAATGGTCTTGACCTGCTCGGGCCGGCCGCTGCCGGCACCACCACCCATGCCGCCCATGCTGTTGTGCGAGGCAAAGTTCTCGCTCCGGCCGGCCGCGTCGTACCAGCCCTTGAGGTGGTGGGCCTCGGTGATGTCCGGGTCGATGGACATGATGCCCGACTGCAGCAGCGAGAGCGAGCGGCCGCCAAAGTCGGACACGCGCACGCCCTTGAACGCGATGACCGACTCGGGCTTGGCGTCAAAGGCCACGGCCGTCTTGCCCCAGATGGTCGTGCGGACCGAGAAGCTGCTGTCGTCCACCAGCGTCAGCTCGCGCTTCTCGTACGGCTTGCCCGAGCTCTTGGACGTGATCGACGACACCTCGCCGACGTCGCGCAGCACGCCGATCACGTCGATCACCGCGTCCTTCTCGACCGACTGCAGCGCCTGCAGCGAGCAGAAGGCGTACCGCACCTGCGGCACGTTGGTTTGGTCCTCGGCCTTTTCGATCTGCGTGTCGCGCTCAAAGGAGAGCTCGTAGTCGTTGGGCAGGTTCGAGAACTGCTTCTTGGCAATGTTGACCCGGCACGGACTCGAGATGTAGTACACGCTGCCCACCTGCAGCAGGTCGTAGTACTGGTCGCACTGCTCGTTGAATCCGGTCGCCTTGATCTCGCCGCTCTCGTCCAGCAGGTTGACGCTGAACAGCTTTCCCTCGCCGCTGCTCTTGTGCCATGTGCGGATGTCCGACTTGCTCGTCACCCGTGCCTTGATCGTCCACTTGTGCGAGTATGGCGACAGGCCCTCGATCGGGTAGATGTTGGGGTGTGCCGCATTGCCGCCGCCGTAGCTGGTGCCGCTGGCCTTTCCGGCGCTGTTGCCGCTGCCGTTGCCGTTGCCAGCAGCTGTGACGCTGCTGCGGACCCCTTGCTTTGTGTCTGGCTCCTCCTTCTTGACGCCGTAAAAGTTGGACCCGCCAATGTTCGTGCTGGCCGCGGCCGCCACGGGCTGGATCGAGCTGTCGACCGGTGTGGGCTCGCCGATCTTCTCATGGGCGCCGAGAGACTCGATGACGTCGAGATCCAGGATGATGAGAATGCTGCTGGTGTCAGCATGGAGCCGGCAACATGGAAGCCGGAACCAAACCTACTTCTTGCCCTTGACGGCATTGGCCTGGTACGACTTTATGCGCACGATGCTGCCCCGGACCAGCTTGCCGTCGTGGACGACATGGTTCCCCTGTGTGGCCAACATGGTCTGCACAAAGTTGTCGACATCGCTCAGCACGACGCGGTACCGCTCGCTGCCGGCGGCGCCGGCGGGTCCGTTTGGCGGCGGCCCGAGCGGCTTGATCTGGAGGCACTGGAGGACGGGGACGGGAAACTGGGTCCTGGCACTATCCGGGTCGCTGAAGATGGCTCTGCAGAGAATTCATGTCAGAGGTGGCACAATCGAGCAACGAGGCCCACAAGGAATGGGGGAGAGCTCACGCCAAGGCGCCCCGTGTTATTTGTCTTTCTGCTGCAGCTGCCATTCTGTCTGTATGTATTCCTTTCCTTCTCTCTCGATTCGCTCTTTGGGCTGCGTTGAACGGCTGGGTTGGGCGTTGGAAGCAGGCTGCAGTAGACGACCGGAAAGACAATAAAATGGACGATAATATTTGCAGGAAAAGAACGCGTACCAATGCGCGTTTACGTGTTTTAACGGGGCGGTTTTAAGTGGCGGTTTAAGGCTTGGGGGGCGGGGTAGACGCAGCGTTGGCTTATGTAAGCACGAAGCTGCAGTTATGGGCGATTTTGCTGCTGGGTCAAAAGAGAAGCATTTGAAATGTGTATTCAGGCTCGCTACTCGAATGGGGATGGGGAATTTCGGAAAGGAGAACGGAGAAAATCAACTAGTACTTCTGCATGAGAAAGGATGGAGCTCCGAACAAGACAGAAACCGCGGTCCAAATTCGCCACATCTGCCCAAAACACTACAGCTTGGGGCGCGTCTCGATGGGGGCATGGCGATCGCCGGCGTGGTCGCGGAAGTACGTGCGGATGCGTTCGCGGGCGACTTCGATGACGGCCGGGTCCTCGACGGTGGAGGGGACGGCGACGGGGGCGTCAAAGTCGCCGTGGACGGCGTTCTCGAGCAGCTCGCGCAGGACGCGACGGAGGGTCTTGCCGGAGCGCGTGCGCGGGATCATGCCGCTGCCCTCGATGAGGCCGCCGAGCGAGGCGATGGGGCCGACCTGGGCGCGCACGCGGCCGTTGATGTCGCGGAAGAGGGCCTCGTCGGTCGGCGGGACGGCCGAGCGGTTCGTGTTGACAAAGGCAAAGGGCATGTGACCCTTGAGGGCGTCGGGGATGCTGACGACACAGGCCTCGGCCACGAGCGGATGGCTGGTGACGGCCTGTTCGAGGGCGCCGGTGCTGAGGCGATGGGCAGCCACGTTGATGATGTCGTCTGGGTGAGTGAGCGAGAGAGGGAGAAAGAGGGGGAAAGGGAGGGAGAGGGTGAGGCTGAGGGTGTTTCGACAGGGAGACTGGACAAATGGACAAGATAACTCACCCGATCTTGCCATGATGCTGATGTAGCCGTCCTTGTCGATGAGGCCGGCATCTCCCGTGTCCAGCCAGCGGCCTTGGAAGCGACGCAGATAGCCGCGGTAGAAGCGGTCGTCGTCGTGCCACAGGGCGCGGAAGGCCGTCGGGGCCAGCGGCATGCGCAGGACGATGTTCCCCATGGATCCGGGCGGCAGCTCCGCGCCGACATCGTCGACAACCCGCACGTCGAAGCCGGGCATCGGCTTTCCCGCGCTGCCAGGACGGACGGCCAGCGGCGGCGGCAGCAGCTGTGACGACGAGCCCGGACCGGAAGCGGCAGCGTGGACGGCAGCGGCAGCACTGCGGTCGAGTCCGGCATGGGCGCCCAGGGCGATACCCGAGATGGGCGAGCCCGACTCGGACGACCACCAGTTGTCGACGACCTGTGCGCCCGGGGCGCCGTATCGCGCCAGCAGCTGCTGGTACATGGTCACCAGGGCCGGCTCCGAGCGCTCGCCGGCCAGGAAGAGGGCGCGCAGGCTGCGCAGGCCGCCACGGCTCCCCACGGCCGCCAGCTGCCCGTTGTCTGGGTCCTCTTTGCGGATGGCGCGCAGAGCCGTCGGGGCCGTGAACATGGTGGTCACGTGATACTCCTCGACCATGCGCCAAAAGGCCGACGCGTCCGGCGTACCGACGGGCTTACCCTCGTACAGCACGGTAGCGGCGCCGGTGAGGAGGGGGGCGTAGAGCGTGTAGCTGTGGGAGACGACCCAGCCGATGTCGCTGAAGCAAGCCATCTGGGGGGTCAGAAGGAGGAGGAGAAGAAAAGAAAAGAAAAAAAGTTTATACATAAAAATAAAAATAAAAATAAAAATAAAAAAACTCACCACGTCACCCGGCCCGTGAATGTTGAACAGATAGCTGATGCTGAGGTGCAGCCCGACGGCGTGGCCTCCAGCCTCGCGGAGGACGCCCTTGGGCCGGCCGGTGGTGCCACTGGTATAGATAATGTAGACGGGGTCGGTCGAGGCCACGGGCACGCAGGCCGCGGTGGCCCGCCGACGTCGGGCGTCTTGGACGAGGGCCTGCCAGCAGGCCGCCGTCGTGGCAGCGGTCGTCAGCGGCTGCTGTAGGTCCCAGGCCGGCAGGCGGTCGCGCTGCCAGACCAAGACGTGCGGCGGCTTCCAGGGCGAGGCCGCAATGGCCGCCTCGACGAGCGGCCGGTACGCCATCGGCGGCTTGCTGCCGTCGACGCCGCAGGAAGCCGTCAGCACGGCGGCCGGCCGGGCGTCCTCGATCCGCTGGGCCAGTGCTGCGGCTGCGAAGCCGCCAAAGACGACCGTGTGGACGGCGCCGAGCCGGTTGACGGCCAGGATGCCGATGAGGGCAGCCGGGATCATGGGCACTGGCTGTCAGTAGAAGAGGGAGAGAAGGTAAAAGGACAGCAAGAACAGCAAGAACGCTCACTGTACACCAGGATCACGTCCCCTCGGCCGACACCGTGCTCCCGCAACACCGCCGCCGTGGTCTCGACCTCGGCCAGCAGCTGCCCATACGTCAGCCGCTGCTTCGTCTGCGTCACCGGGCTGTCGTACAGGATCGCCGGCTCGTCGCCGCGGCCGTCCTCCACGTGCCGGTCGACGCAGTTGTGGCACGTCGAGATCTGCCCGCCCGGAAACCAGGCCCAGTGGTCGTGGTCGGTGCCATCGGCCAGCGTCTTGGTCGTGCGCCGCAGCGCCGCATCCGGCCGTCGGTGCCACTGCAGCTGTGCCGCCTGGTGACCCCAGAACGCCTCCGGGTCCGCCAGCGACCGGCGCTGCGCCGCGTCCTGCTGATGCTCCATGGTCGCAATTGGTCTCGCGCACGTGATTCTGGACACGTGATGTCGCGATGTCGCGATGTCACTGTATCATAAACACAATGTCAGATGTCCAACGTAGCAGTATCACGCACAACACTCGTCTCTGGAAGTCGTCAACGTCCTTGTCACGTCGTCCGCATCTCAGCTCTTACTTTATATGGGCTCGCTCGGCTGTGTCTGCGAATTCTACTGGCTGACGAACGTCGTTGGGGCTGCTCTTCACCTCCGCACTTTCGCACTTTCCCCACCTTTTCCCCATTTCCCCGGACGTCTCGCCAGCACTTCTCTTCGTTCCTCCTATGCTCCCGCATCCCCGAAGACAGCCTCGCCAGCTGCCTACAACATGCTCTCTTCGTGTTTCTTAGAACACATCTGACCTGTTTCCTGTCCTGCTTCTTGTTTGTCTCCTCACGCTATCGGCTGTTTGCTCGTACCAACACTTTATATTGAGCTCTGTTCCCACGATCCTGCTTAATTTTTCGCATGCATGTTTTCTACTATGACTCTTCGTGTTTTACGATTGACTCGTACTTGAGTGCAATGAGGCTGGTGGCAGTCTTGGTACAACACAACTTACACATACTTATCGGGGTATACTAAAGAAACGATATAGATAAGTCATACGGAGCAATATCTTTTAACCCATCTAGATCAAGGTATATTAGCCAACCCGAGAATCAGATAAACTTTCCATACGCAACGGCAACGCATCGGTAAATCGGCTGCCTGCAGCTGACGCCTGGGAGCAGTTCCGCGCAGCCGCTTACTGCCCTCCGAACCGTCCACTACCGATTTGCCGAAAATAGTATCCTCGGCGTCCTCATGCAGATAACATCAACGAACCACATCACATGACGGCTTCTGGACAAAACTTCAATGTG
Source organism: Leptographium lundbergii (assembly GCA_001455505.1). Classification (NCBI taxonomy): domain Eukaryota; kingdom Fungi; phylum Ascomycota; class Sordariomycetes; order Ophiostomatales; family Ophiostomataceae; genus Leptographium; species Leptographium lundbergii. The sequence goes on from LDEF01000004.1 coordinate 216,799, forward strand.
ACACCTATCACGTACGTTCCACTGGTCAACCGAGGTTCTTCTCTGTTCGAAGTGCTGGTAGCTTACGGGTTCCAGAACCTTTACGCCGCATACTGTATCCGAATAAAGTGCCGCGTAATGCCAGGTGACACGAGACTTGATAACAAGAATGAAGAGACGTCGTGTGACCTAAAGTGCAGAATCAGATGCACCGGCATTCCCCAACTAGCCAAACTATCTGCATTGCGATCGGACATGATCACCCATTCCTCCAACTGACCGCGCGCACATGTGGCCGATTTTACACTGCCTATCCAAATAACGAGATTCGAGACATGGCCAAGAAATCGCACGTCTGAAACGGCCGGCGGATGGCTATGATCGGGATTCATCCACTCCATTTCGCCTCGTTCCCCATGCCATCCCTTGCCTTGAAGGAATGTCACTCAAGTCAACCGTAATCTTACGTGCCAATCCTACATATGTACGTAGACTGGCAGGTCATGGCCTAGGCCTTTTAAAAAAAGGCGATTTTAAGAATATTGATCACGGCAAGGCGATAGGCAAAAACAAGGAAAGGGCGTGAATGAAGCCAAAGCGGGCCCCACTTAGTCGCAATAGGAAGGAAGGATAATATTACTTGTACTCCCAAGCTCGTCTACAGTGCATACTCCGTACTCGTACATACCATAATCACTGTACAGAGCATGGCACCGCAATGCAGATCTCGGGTGGCAACGTTAACCGGCCAGGGGTAAGGCCTAACTAAATAGGGGCTTATCGGCCCCTGTACCTGCATTAGGTTGTGCATAGTTATGTATATTATGCACCGTTGCATTTCTGACGCCCGACGCGACGCACAAAAGCTACCAGACACGTTTATGCACACTCCCATGATGTGTGCCGAACAATCTGCTCCCGTCTGTCAGGGCATGCATACAAAAAGCCCGTCGCGTGTACTTGTCATTAAACGTCACGGCACTACGAACGTCTACATAGTACGAGCCATCATTGCTCGTATGCAGAAGCCCCGCGTGATACAGCGAGACTGCAATCTCCCGCCGGTCCATAGTAGAAAAACCCTGTTCTTAATGCCTTGCCAGCCAATGCGGAAAAGCTAGGAGTTAGTCGAGCCCACTTGGTCTACGGCACCATACGACGTACGGAGTACGTCTCCCACACACCTCGGGATTCCATATGCCAATAATCTGTACATCAGAGGAGGAACACATGAATGCTTAAGAGCACAGAAGTAGGAAAAGTAGTTTGTTGCCAGACCAAAACTGCTCTCACGGCTTGCCCCTTCGGTCGATCGCAAGGCACAAGCAATCTAGAAGTTCTGTCTAGAGAACATAAACACGCCCGACAACAAGAGAAGAAAGGAAAGTGGCAGAAAGGATGCCGGTTCTTGTCAAAGTGGTCCGAGCAGATCCAGCTCAACATCCTTCCGTGCTCAGGAAATGCAAAGAAATGATTGGGAGACCACAGACACATAAAGGAGTGACAAGACACACAAGTGTCGAGAAGTTGCTTCCTCCACGCAAACACCAGTATTTCTCGCTGAACACACAAAGGATTGTTCCAGATGAGATCTCAGAAAAAGATCTGTTATATTAAGAAGCCAGAATTGAACTTTGTACCATGAAAATGATCGTTCCCAAACGTCCCGAGAAAGAATAAAATGTCTAGAAACCGTTGCCTGTCCCGTTGGTATCAAGCCACCATATGTAAATGTAAAACGCTCCATGTCATTATCGAGAATGAAATTTGCGGGGAAATGAATAAAGATTCGTATTGTCAAGACTGCGGAAGTTCAAACAACAACCGTAACATTATGGGAAATCGGATTATTGATCGTCGATATGAAGACAGTCCCTTGGGTTCCCCCACAAGAGTTTTGAAGAATGCGTCGCTACATTTACAGCAGAGCAGCCACACCGAGAGCCATGGCCAGACCGGCGCCCGACAGAGCAGCAGCCTTACCGGCACCGGCAGTGACGGTGGAGGGGGTGCTGGTCGGGACGTAGGAGCCGGTGGCAGTGCCCTTGGCGACGGTGGTGCCGTTGCTGTACGGGCTGGGGGCAGCGCTGACGGTCCAGGCGGCGGCACTAGGACGGGTTAGCAAGCTGGAGAGGACGAAATAAGCATAAGCACGGGAGCCGAGGATACTCACGCAGAGGCGGTCGTGGAGCACGAGACCGTGGTGGAGGTCGTCAGAGGCTTGGTCAGGGTGCACGGGCAGTCGGTGATGGTGAGGGTGGTGGCCTCAGTGATCGTGTAGGTCTTGCCGGCGTGGGTCAGGACCGTGGCCTCCGGGCAGAAGGTGGTCAGGGCGGTGACGACCTCGGTGGTGTAGGTGACGTTGCTGGCCGAGGCAGCGGTGGCCAGGGCCATGATGGAGGCGGCGGAGAACTTCATTTTGACGGTGGTAGTCGGAACGACGGATGGAGTTGTTGGAGATTTAGAAGCACGAGGCTGAAAGGCGGGAGGAGTGGTAACGAGTGAAAATGACTGAAAAGTCAGAGTTGGTTTGAGAAAGCGAATGTGGGTGAAGAAGAAAAGGAAAGGGGAAAGAAGGATGGCAAGAGAAGAGGTGGACTTATATACAGGAGTGGGCGGTCGTGTAGGCCCATAATGGCCGATGCAGACCCATGTTTTTCCTGGTCTTCTCACTTGATAAACAGGGGTGCGGTCAAGGCGGTCGTGGTCGAGCCGACAGGGGTATACGAGGTGAGGAATGCCAGGCCGGCCAGCAACGGCTACGTGGAGGAGCACTCGTACTCCGTACTGTCGAAGCCGTGCGAGCACCAGCTAGCGCATCCAGGCCGACGGCCCAAAAAGTGCGCATTGGTACGCAGATTGCATTCCGCCAGGCGCAGTAACCACAACAGTTGGGCAATTAAGGTACATAGGGAATGTCACTGGGCAAGACAGGCCCCCCAAAAGGAGATTGACAAGCGCTAATTTGGTCAGATCGGTGTAGGGGGCCCCATAAATTCCGTCCTAAAAAAAACGAACAGGTTATTTCACAAGCTGGTTGGCCGCCTCGGTCTCAGCCAACCAACCACCAGCACGATTACGTATCGACAGTGGGTCCGGATAAGGGGATAGGATAGGGGGTCGCGAGGCATCTGGGCACGGAGAAGGGAGTATCTTGCAGTGGCAGATACTCTGGCCGGTACCAGCCCACATGTACTCGGCCTTGTTCCTGCGCGTCCGAGGTACGACGGCGGTGTCTTTGTTGTTGCCGCCACTGTTGCCATGGGCAGTCCCACACTGCAGCATGCAAGGCATTTCACTACGACCACTCCGTATCGCACATTCGTAGAATGCATGCACAGGTGTGTTACAGCGAGCTCTCGCCGAAATGAAAAAAGGATCCCGCGTGAGAATACGAGCGTTCTGCATTGTCTAGCCCGGCACGGGCTCATGCGACAGTGGCTGGCATGAGGGACGACGTCCGGACAAGCACTCCGTACGACTGCCCTCGAACAGATGCCGCAAGCATCCTACTCTGCACGTTACGATGTCCTCCACAGAGCACGCATGATTACGCACTTGAGCTCGCGGGACGCCACGGTTGTTGCTGCGCACTGCCCGTCTCCGGGGTAGATCTCGGAGAGGTGAGATACTTACGGAGTCGGCTGGGGCGTCGGTAGAGAGGTACTCCGTAAATAGACGTGACAGGAGGGAGTTGCAGCCGGTGGGGAACGTTGCCTTGCTGTCCAGCAAAGACGGGAAATGAGCAGTTCGTGTTTGGGGTACTTTCTGGCAGCTACGCAGCAGCGAAAGACGTGCCTGGCAGGGCCCAAATTGCGTCGTGGCTATACGAAGCAGACAATGCATTAGTGTGTTCCGTAGGAGGGAGCAGGCGGCTGTCTCTGCTGCACGCCGCCTTACCGACGAGACGAGACAACGAGGCAGAAGGGACAAAAGAGGCAAAAAGGGGGGTGGCGCTACTTCCGTGGCTTGTCTCGTTGCTGACGGTCTTTTTTTGCGGGGCGCGGAAATGAGCTGGGAGTCCCATTCCCCTGAGAGTCGACGCGAATCGGATACGATGCCCGTACGGTGCTGTTCGCACGGCCAGCAACGCTGCGGGAGTAGGGGATCGAGCTGCGAGAAGCTCCTGTTCAGCACCACCAGCTCCACCAGCCCACAGGGCATTTCGCCACTGGGCAACAGGTACGTCCAGACCAGTGGAACCCGCCTGTCCCCGACCAGCCCGTCCTCACAGGTGCTCCGGCGCAATTTCTCTGCTGCATGCGAGACAAGAAACGCGGTAAGATGATGGCTTAGTCAGCGCCGTCATTCATCGCCGGCGACAGGACGCCTTGCCCCTATTCCGTTTTACTAGGACTCCATACTTTATGCGTACGAGCACTCTACACGCGCGCGTCTCTCTAGCTCGTCTGATTTTTTACTTATCACGCTCGCTTGCCAAGAATTGGTCAGGAGTGGAGAGGAAAAGTCTTACCCACCGATGCTGCTCCGTAGCTCCAGGCACAATAAGCATCCTCATTTCGTTTAGAGAAGCATTGGCCTGGCTTCCCGCCGCCGCCTCCTCCGCTGACCAAACTCTCTTTTTTTCATGGATGATACGTTGTGTTGTCTCGTAGTTGAGTTCTGCTGGCCCGAGAGCCTTTCCCAATGCGGGAGCTCATTTCCACTTTGAAGCACACTCTTAGCTCGTATTTCTAGAAAATATTGGTTTGACTGGAGCAAGGGCCCCCCGGACCAGTGTCAGCATCTTTCTTTGGCCCTTTGGGTGCAGAACTCGCATGTTCCTGATCGTGATCCCTTGGTTGAGGACGAGAAGAAGAAAAAGTGTTTGCCCAATGTGCTCGTGCATACGAGACCTGCATCCGGACCGGCTCAATAGACCGGTTCAATAGCTTCGTTGCCACGAAGACGCACGTTTGACGCCGGCGGTTCAGCAGACCGATGAAGAGGGAGCCCTGTCCACGTCCAGAACGGGCCAGCCTCCCGGCTGTCTTGCCGGCTCGGCGGTCGATTTCGGACACGCGTGCCTGCCGCGAGATGCTGTTGCGAGGGCGAAAAAGAAGCATCGTGCCAAGAAGCTCTATAGTTCCCCATGCAGGACGTAACCGCCTCGGCATATCCACCTTCTCATCTCGATGGAGCCCATTGTCGCGTGCTTCGTCGTTGTATTTTGCGTGTTCGGCCTTCCCCGCGCATATGTCGTGTGTTTTACGGAGCTTGCCTCGATTTCTGTCTGGCCGTTTTTGTCAACGCTCTCCCGAGGTTGGAAGCCAGATTGTCTCCGACGCTCACCCGGGCTTGACCATGTCGATCGTGGGAGAGAGTTGAGCTCTGCAAGCGCGACCTCGAGCTGTCGGATTTTAGAGAAGCCGCATTTGTCATCGAGGCAATGACAAATGCCAGAGGGCAAGTGCAAGTGCAATTGTGGGGGCCGTGATGGCCCTCGATATACTCGTGCTCGCGCGATGCTGAAGAGTTGAGACCAGCAGCAGAAGCAGCAGAAGCAGCATAATCAGCAGTTTGCAACGGCTGTCGCATTTTCACACGTACACAATGGCATCCTTCATGCGAGCAGTGGGTGAGTGGACGGCAGTAGGCCTGATGAAACCGAGCGACAGCAAGACGAGCCTCCAGACCGGCTGACGATGGCCTGATCGGACCGCTACAGACATCCGGGGTGGCAAGGGCGATGCGGACGCGCTGTTCATCAACGACCGGACGGCTAAGCCGACGGCCGGGGCGGGCGAGGCGGTGGTGCGCGTCCGGGCCTTTGGGCTGAACCGCATGGACCTGCTGCAGCGCCAGGGCTTCTATCCGGTGCCGCCGCAGGCGCCGGCGACGATGGGGGTCGAGTTCAGCGGCGTGGTCGAGTCGCTGGGGGCGGCCGACGCGACAGACAGGGCCAGCACGGCCGACACGACCGACACGGCCCAATTTGCCGTGGGCGACGAGGTGTTTGGGCTGACGTACGGCGGCGCCTATGCCGAGTTTGTGCGGGTGTCGACGCGGATGCTGCTGCACAAGCCGGCGTCGCTGGACTGGATTGAGGCCGCGGGCCTGCCGGAGACGTGGCTGACGGCCCTGCAGGCGCTGCACGAGGTGGGCGGCTTCCGCCACGGCCAGACGACGCTGTGGCATGCCGGCGCGTCGGGCGTCAGCATTGCCGGCATCCAGCTGTCGCGGCTGGCCGGCGCAGAGGCCGTCTATGCCACGGCCGGCTCCGACGCCAAGTGTGCCTTTGTTGTCGACCAGCTCGGCGCCACGGCCGCCTTCAACTACAAGACCGAGGACTGGGTCGAGGGCCTGCTGGCAGCGACAGGCGGCGCCGGGGCCGACCTCATCGTCGACTATGTCGGCGCTGACTACTTCCAGAAGAACCTCTCGGCCGCGGCCCGCGACGCCCACGTCGTCCTGCTCGCCTTTCTCAGTGGCGCCGTGCTGCCGGCCGGCGTCGACATCAGCCCTCTGCTGACTAAGCGCGTGCGCCTCGAGGGCTCGTCGCTGCGCAGCCGCGACCTCGACTACCAGTCCCGCCTGCGCGACCGGCTCAGCGCCGTGCTGCCCGGCTTTGCCTCTGGCGACCTCCGCCTCTTTGTCGACCGCGTGCTGCCCTGGACCGAGATCGTGGAGGCGCACAAGTACATGGCGGCCAACCTGTCGATGGGCAAGATCATCTGCACGATTCCATGGTAGGGGGTGGAAGGAGGAGGAGGAAGGAGGAAGAGAAATAGGAAGAGGAGAGAAACAAAAGTGGAAGATTGGAAGGAGAAAGGAGAGGTAGAGAGGAAAGGGGATGGAAAGAGAAAAGACCCAAGGAGACCTTCTGCAAATCCTGCAATCAAACTTTACAACACACTCAACCAATTTGATAAGGAGCATAACTGGTATAAGGACCAAGAGCCACCACTTTCAGACGCCCACTCGTCTGTCCTCCCCCCTTTCTTTTCTTATTTTTCTTTTCCTCCACCCTCTTCATTCCCCTCTTCTTCCTCCCCCTCCCCTTAGTGATCATTCAGCCACTGGAGCATCTGGCCAAAGGCCGTCGCCTGCGCCGTCTTGATGGCCTCGTTGTCGTAGTCGCCCACAACCGCAAAGCCATGCGGAACCCCCGGATACACCTGCACCTCGTGCTCAATGTCGTGTCCCGACAGGTAGTTCTCGCCCGCCATGCGCACCTCATCCGGGAACATCGGGTCGGTCTCCACGCAGGCCAGGCTGATCGGAGCCTGCAGGCCCTGGAAATCGTCCGGCGACACCAACGTCGCGTGGGCCACGGCCCCGGCCTTGATCAGCGGACCGCCGGCCGTCTGCTTCTCCTTCCCAACATGGCCCCCCCCCTTGTCGCCCGCCAGCAGCAGCACGTACCGCCCGCCAAAGCAGTAGCCGGCCGCATAGACGCCGTTGCCACGCGCCACCGCATCGGCAAACTCGTCCCGGCTCGCCTCCAGCACCCGCCGCAAGATTGGCAGCACCTTGGCCTCGGTGTGGCGAGCCAGCCACATGTCGATCATGAAGCTCTTGACCGTCTCGACCGCCTTGCTCCGGAACAGGTCCAGGAACGACGGTGTCTCGGCCTGCTGCTGCTGCTGCTGCTGCTGCTGCTGGTTCGGTTGCTCCGGCATCGTCTCCTCGGCCTCTATCGTCGCGTTGGGCGCCACGTCGCCGTCAAACAGGTCCGGCATCACCACGATGTAGCCCTCGTCCGCAAACATGTCGGCCTGGATCTGGTTGTTGGTCGACCGCACGCCCGTGCCGCCGCTCAGCAGCAGCAGCAGCCGCGCGGCCGCTTGGGGATACCCTCCCGGCTTCGAGACGTAGGCCTGGGAGTCGCGCAAGGCCGTCAGCACAAACGAACAGGCGCCCAGCACAGCCACACACCGGCATCACGCCCAGCTTACATCCACGTTGCCCAGTCTCTGCATCTCGCCCTTTGGCGACCGCCCCTGGGCTGCAGCAACAGATCATACGAGTCAGCTGATTCTCGCTCTGGCAATGGGGAGAGGCGGGCAACGGAAACGGACGAGCTGGCCGGTCCGACACGCAGTGGTCGCTCAGGCCCGTCCTGCCAATCGGAGCTGGCCCGGCAGCCGGGGCCGGGGCTGTCTCCTCAGCCGCATCGCTCTCGGGAGCTCTTGTTGCCACGTCCGCATCTGACATTGCGCTTCTCTGCCTGCGGCGACGGGGATCCGATCTGGGGTGCTGCTGCCGGTGGGCAAGGCAAGATAATCTAATCGTCTGCTTTCTGGAAGCTTGTACTCGTAGGGGTCAGCACCGCGAGACTTTAGTGAAGCTGTAGAGATGCCGCACGACTGTGGACCGGTCGGTGAGACGATGGTGGCCGCATATTGCTCATGTTGGCTGTTTAGGCGGGGGATTCACACGGTATGTGTTAATATTAATACTGTATGTACACTGTATATCCAGCTCTGAACGTTCGATCTCGATGGTCATCGTAAGATGCTTCGGTGCTGTGTTGTTTGGATTCCTGCTGCGGGTGCCTTGTTCTCTATCTGGGCCTGCCTATAGAGTATCTGACCTGGTGGGATATCCCCTCTTTTCTGAGCTTCTTTCAAAGATCCCGGCTCACGATAATGCAGCTTTTGCCAATGGTGCTCGTCACCATACTTTCTGGCCATGCAACGGTCCATGGTCGAGCTAATGGATGAAACCAGCTCTTGCTCCCGGGGCCGGGGATAACAACACATGACAAGATAAGGCCTCTTCGGCGGGAAGGCGTGCGAGGTGGGACGAGGGAAAACGTCCCGGTCGTTTATTTTCTCGCGACAATTCAAACTACTCCTACTCCTCGCACAAAGCACTCATGTATCTGCAACAAAGCCCGTATGGACGAGAGGCTGGGGGTGCTCCTCTGCAGTGTCACTGAGCCTGTAGGTCCTCGGAAAGAGGTGATGGAAGCACGAGGGGAGAGGGAAGCACAAGAGCTGCATAAGAATACGGGAAGCACCGTGAGACAGTCTGAAAGAAGCAGCTTTCACTGCACTGGCCGGGAGGACCGTGTTGGTTGTACGACAAGTGACATGACAGTACATCTAGGCTGATATTTCCAGCCACTGGCAGAGCTGTTTCATGAGTATCGTGACTTATTCTTGCGGTTGGGCTTGAATTACTCGTACGTGGCGATTTTTGCAAACATTCACGGTGTGGTCAAGTCCAAAGTGTGCCCGACAAGGTGTATGTGGTCAGGGCAACAGCTAATATCCAATAACGGGTTCGAATTCGGGTTGGGTTGATGATATTGGTCATCGCTGGCCTCTTTCGGCCGCTTTCGGGTTTGAACTCGATCGCAGTCTTTCCCGGTCAGCAACGCGTATGTGCTACGTTTACAGATCCTCGTGTAGTGATGCCTATTCAGTGCGTGGAAGAACACAGCTACGGTTTGGGTTGGCTCTCAATCAAACGTGTCCGTGAATAAATTCATAAGACGTATATAGTTATATCAAAAGCAATCCATGCCCGTCAGACCTAGCTGTAGCAACTGACATACGAGAAGCAATAAGCAGTAAACACAGAGACATCCAGGTGTTGTTTCAGTGGAAATCCTCACCCATACCGGAACTCCCATGCTCTTATACCACCCAAAGCAGGGTGCCAGGGGCCTCTCTTTGCATTTACACAGGCTACAGCTCACGGCACGATAGCCCGTCCGCCTATGGCCTATCGACGGCTGGGACGGATGCTGCCTAATCTAGGTCTTCTCTACAGAGACGCCCAGCTCGTGAGATGCTGGCCAGGCAATGTACGGGAGACAGGATATGGCTCAGCTCTGGTAGCACACACGCCCCTTCCTTAGACAACGACGTTGCACGTGTACACGGGCAGATGAGAGAGTGGCGACGGAAGCTGCTCGCATGCACGCATGCAGGCAGGAAGATACAAGGCCACACGGGGGATTTGGCGCGTGGCAAGGCGATGGGAGCATGAGCAGATGGCAGGACGGAGTGGGGAGAGAACGAAGCTGGGCCAGGGTCCAAGCAAGGACGGACTGCACGGCATATGCGAATCATAGGTGCGTCGTCGTGGTGGACGGCCATTCAACCGGTCTGGCAGAGGTGAGCAGCCCGAGGAATGGCTTTACGTCTTCTGGCTCTACGCGGGCACATTATCGATGAGGCCGTGTGGCAAGGGAATATTTTCTCTCGGGACGAGCTCCCAGACGACATCCAGACGTCCTCGGCGTCTCAGCAGCCACACGGTTCGTCCCTCAGTCGGCTGGTCGGAGCTAGCCAGGACCGGACTGGGCCGGGGTGTCGATGGTGCGGCACTGGTGCTCTGCTGGCGCTGATTCTGGTGTCGGTGCTGGTGCCGGTGCTGATGTTGGTGCTGCCGAGGGGTGGCAGAGCGCGATTTCGTCGACTACGAGCGTTGGTGCTTCTGCAGTCTAACTGCGTACACGGGAAACGGGACGGCAATCTGACAGTTTTTCCTGTTTCTCTGGCCCCTCTCTCCAGCCCCGATCAGTGTGCATGTGCCAACTGACCTGCCTGTCCAATTGCATGTGCATGTACATCTACATTGGACATCTGGACGCGAGAAGATGCCCGCAAGAAGGAGGGAGTGTCTGTGAGGCCGGGCTCTTGCTGCCTGCCGGCTCTGTCTGCTAGATGGACTGCACAGCTTTGCCAGCAGGACCCGGCCCACAGCCAACAGCACCGCTTTTGCTCTAATTTTTTTTGTACCCATTCCCACCCTCCACATTGTTTCCTCCCCTCCCTCGACTCTCGCCGTTTCCCCATAGCCTTATGCAGGTGGTATTGGCCCTGCCGTCGACTCTTCATCGCGACCATCAGGCCTGGCCAGAGCTGGAACCCTGTTGCAGGAGGGCAATCTGAGTTGCTGCTGCAGACGCTCTGCAGCCCGGATGTTGACGTGCTGTAGATCTGCTCGCACAGGAAGCAGAGCAGAATGGCACGCCTCGTCTGCATGGCAGTGCATTCCTGGAGGAGACGACGTCGCATGTCGCTGCCTTTGTACGCTAACGGCCGTCTGGCTGGTGATCGCCTCCCTCGGCCTGTGGTGTTTTTTCCTTTTTTTCCTTTTTTTTTTTTTTTTTCTCTTCCTTTTTTTCCCTTTTTTCTTTCTTTTTTTCCCTCTCGGGAGGGGCTCATATCTCCTCCCCGTCCATGCTCTTTCTTCGGCTAGGATGATCTCGGGCCAGATTTCCACGGACTGCGCAATTACCTTCCCTAATGGGCGGCCGAGAGGGGGAGGGGGTGTGAATGGAATGGAAGACAACCGGAGCTACAGAGGACGGATCTTGTCGCTCCCTGCTGACCGACCTTCCGTATCCACCAACGGCGGCAGACTTGGTCGTCTTGCTCGCAATTGTGGCCGGCCAAAGCCGCAACCGACAGCAGACGACAGCAGACGACAGCAGACGACAGCAGACAGGCGACAGCAGACGGCAGACAACGAAACGGGGACTCGACGCCAACGCATAACCACGAGCATCTCGTCCACATCACATCCACACACCACGCGGACAGCGGGCCCTCAGAGTCCGCTCTCGGTCGTCTTTGCTGACTATGCACACGTTGCCGGGAGTGGATCGTCTTACTGATAATGTCTGTCTGCTTACGAGCACGCGCCTGAACATCGTACTATCTCGAGGAGAAATAGGCAAAACCCGAGGAAAAAGAAAGCAGAGCAATGTGCCCGTAGGATGCCACAGGGGTCTGACGTGGTGTCCCCAAGCCCGAAGCAGGAAGGATCACCGGATCTGGGGTCTGGCTTTCCAAGCGAGCCAGGGAGAGACTTCGCGGCTGGCAGTGCTGATAGCGCCTTCCGCCGCACACAAATCGTCCTGTGGCTGCTTTCCTAGCCCGCATTGCGTCTAGTGCGGTGATTCCGTCTGCTAGAACCGATGTACCCGTACGAGTGCTCCGTAATCCGTACAGGCGCTCGTAAGATACGAGCACCAGCGCTCTGCCCAGAAACGGAGAAGGAGCCTTGGGGAAGGAGGGGGTTGCTTTAAATAGAGTGGGCTTTGCAGACCCGGGTCGAAGAAGCGGTGTGCACGCTGCTAGGCCGTAAACAGCCTGGGTCGAGATCACGCTAACTGACGTCTTTTTTTTGGCCTTTTACCTTTTGTTTTTCTTTTTCTCTTTCTTTTTCCCGCAGAGCCCAGACAGACACAGCGTGCAACGTGTTCCGGTGGGACGACTTCGACGGCGACGTGATAAGAGGTGGTCCTGGCCCTTGCGGTCCCGCTTCTTCTGTTGCCTCTTCCCTACGAGAAAGGCTCGTATCGTAGGCTCCGAGGCTGCACAGCGTCGTTGGCTTTTATTTTTGTCCTTGCCGCTTCCCAATCGCCCACAGCTGTCGTATGTTCCCCGGCACTCTCGTACATGCTATGCATCTGGCCGGACAAGCACTCTTGGTCATGCAGATGTGCGGCAGAACACAAGGCTAAAACGGCCGTCGGCGCAGCCACTGAAGAATGTGGATGGCAAGCGGGCTGTCTTCTTTCCTTCAGCATCCTTCCCCGAGGATGTCGTGCAGGACGACCAACGGAATCACTGCTATGTGCGAGTAGGATTGGCGATGCCGTCTCGCCTGGTCGAGCGAGTGGGCCGCGAGGCAATTAATTGAGGCATCCCGACCTCGTTGTCCCAGAGGTTTGTCCCAGAGGTAGAGATACTTGGCCATAGACACCCACTCGGTCCGGCCACGACCATTCCCTACGAGGCAAGCCCTTCCTCTGTGACCATGTACGAGTTACTCGTATCGTCCTGCTCGTATCTCATGTAGTCTGTACGGAGGTGGCGATTCTCTCGGGCTGGATCTCACCGTATCGCTCTGCGGCAGATCACGAGTCAGATGTGCAAACGGAGCTGTGACTCGTGCGCGGCGTGCCGCGAAACGGTCCGCTGTGCAGTCCGGCCTCCAGGCTCCCCTGCTTCTGGCCGACCAGGACCCCCCCTGTTCCAGCCATCTGTTCATAAGGGCTCGATTTGTGCCGGCCAATCACGAGACGGCAGCCGCCGGAAAGACCAATGATTTGCATAACCCGTTTCACACCTTTGGGAGAGAGACATATCTTACGAAAGCATGGGAGCAGGGGTCGAGGGATGGACCTTCCGACTGAGACTCCCAGAGGCCCATCTGACCGCGATGTCCTGATGTCGGCCCTTGCTCTCTCCGAGTCTGTCGGCCAGCAGGCCGGCCATTGGCTGCAGCAGATGGGACAAGACGCTCCGAAAGGGAGGGAGATTGGAGGGGGGCAAAACTGGTCAGCTCGTGTCTCGCCAACAGGAAGAAGGAAAAGACAAGGCAAATACAATGAGTCAAAAAGAATATAAAGGAACAACGAATAAAATAAGATTATATCTAGGCCGGCCGACATAGAATCAAAAAGGGTGGTAGCGCCAAACTACCCACCGCAAATTGCTGTGCTGTGGGTTTCGAGACGTGGTGACTGGTGATTGGGCTGCCGGCCATTGATGTGGCCATTGACATATGGCCATTGGATTAACACGCTTTATTGATCGGCTTTGTTCGACCAGCGATCATCGCTGCTCGACAGCACGACCGGTCTGTGGTCGACCTGTGCCGAGGCTGTACAATGTGCGAGTGCCATGGCATGTCCTTGTTCTTGTCCTTTTTGTTCTTGTCCTTTTCTTGTCCTTTTCTTGTCCTTCCTGTGCTCGTCCTTCTTGTGCTTCTTGTGCTCGTCCTTCTGGCTTCCTTCCTTGGCCGGCGATCCATCCCGTTGGGGCCCAACGCTCGGCCTGCTGGCCGCCCTGCCAGAGCCAGTGATCGGCTTCGGCCATCACCACGAGTGAGGTGAGACCTTTTTTCTTCGGCTGCCCTCTCGCCCTTTCATCCCCACCGGAAAAACCACGCGGTTCGTCCTCTGTGGCGGGCCACGGCCTGGCGGGCCACGGCCAGGCATGGGCTCGAACGGGCATGGCGTGCGTGCGCGCGCGAGAGAGCCAGAGACGGAGGACGAAAGAAGCTCGCGCTATCGTATGCAAAAGGTGCGTAGCCGCTCTGCATTCGCGCCCGTGTGGAGTCGCCAGTCCCTGGTCAGTTGATACGATGCGTGGGCGGAGTAGCGAGTACGACGAGGACCGACTTGCGTTTCGTCTAAAGTGGGTTATACCGGCTCGCATGCGAACATCTTGTGTGTTTGCGTGTCGGCCTGCGTTTGCCAGTCGTCTTCTTATTCCATTTGGCCCTCCATTTTTATACTCTGTACGAGCGGAATGGCCTACAAGTCCAGAAGGAAGCCCGTTGGGGGAGCCTGTTTTTGGTGGAGACGATGCGACGCCGAAGAAGAAAAAGGCGGTGACGCGCTGGGGCTGCTGCTGTCTGTCTGCTGGCTGCTGGCTACTGGCCGCTGGCTGCTGGTGCCCATGTCCACTAATTCCGGGGCGTCTGATAGCGGGCCTGCCAGGAAGCCGGGGCCGCGACCTGCTAGCGCTCTCCTTACGTGATAACAGCAACCAGCAAAACCGACAAACGGCCTGCTCCGTACTCCGTACTCCGTACACAGGGCATCGCACCAGGCCAGACACAAGTCCCAGCGCGCTGGGAGGAGGAGGGCATATGGCGATCCTGTCAAAGGCATGTACGATATCCAGCAGGTGCGCCTCCTCTCTGGTGCAGTGAGCCGGGGCCTTGCTCGTGCTTCTCTCATCTCTAGGGCTGATCGCCTTGGATCTTCAGCCGGCGACGAGGCGGTGGGATCCTGATGCCTGAGACCTGAGACACACTATGTACGGGCTAGGGCTGGCACCAGCAATCGGCAATCAGCAGTCAGCAGAGCGCTCTCTGCCTGTTACATAGTATCTTACTCCGTACATACGACGTAGTATACTAGCTTCCTTCACCGTCCTGTCCGGTCGGCACCGGCTGAGACTGGGGCCCGTCGTTCCGCTGGCGAAGCGGATGCCGAGGCCCTGCGGAAATGTGCTGTTAAATCATACAGGCTGCGAGGCAGAAGAAGAAAGTGGGAAAACACGAGAAAAAAAGAAACAAAACAAAACAAAGGAAAACGAAAAAAGAAACGAAAGAGGCGAAGAAGGAAACGCAAAAGGGGCGAGGGCGGATTTGAGGTGTTTGCTTGCCAACCTGCTGTCAACTGATTCAATGTGCGGATCCCGGCTCTCTGTCCAGCCAGTCCTCGTCTGCCACGGAGCACAGAGCAGAGATATTACAGAGCACGATGCTCCGTGGACAGACGCGAGCTAAGAGGACGGCCGAATGCCCGAAACGGAACAGACAAAGGCTGCTGCTGGGTCTCTCCTTGCGTCCGTCAGGCTACCCTGCTGGGAGACTGAGCAGGCCAGGCTTCGGTCTGAGCTGTCTGTTGGCTGACCGGGTGGGCACTTCAGGGAGGCCAAGAGGAGAAAGGGAGTCAGAAGAGGGGGGAGGGGTGCTCGCTCCTGTCCAATGGCAGCCGTAAATCAAAGGGCGTCCAGAATATCGCGCTCGTTCGCTTTCATAGGGCTAAGCTGCATTGCAGCTCTGGCGAATGGCTGTTGGCGGTTTCGATTTGCCTTCAAGGCAGCCTCTGCTCTAATAACTCTACCACGATGAGGAGCCTGGCAGGGCATTCTGCCTGCATGCATTTGCCGGCATGGTGATTGCTATCGGAGGAGGGAGGGGGGCTCAGCTCTTGGAAGCTCTCGATTGGGCCTGGATCTCGCATTGGCTGG
Organism: Leptographium lundbergii; assembly: GCA_001455505.1. Taxonomy (NCBI): domain Eukaryota; kingdom Fungi; phylum Ascomycota; class Sordariomycetes; order Ophiostomatales; family Ophiostomataceae; genus Leptographium; species Leptographium lundbergii. Next base: position 232,458 of record LDEF01000004.1, read on the forward strand.
TTGACGACACGTCTGTCCGGTCTCACCCCTTCCTTTGCTTCCCAGCCTCCCTTTGTCCCTAGTTATCATGTTGCGAGCAATATGTACGATCCAGGGTGGTTCCGCCTGTGGCTGTCACTTCAGCTTTGAACCCGAAGAACCGAAGGACCAACTTTAGCATTTTTAGGACGGTTTCAGAGATACCGCCTTTCTGACTCCTCTCCGGATGCGACGTTGATCATTTCGCAACGCTGACAGGCTGGCCTGGCATTCAATTTCAAACAGGCTTTCCGTCCTTTCGTCGTTTCGCCTTGACCACCTGCTGTCGTTGGCTGTACTTTGCAACTGCCGCCCGGCGAGCTGTGGTGTATGCCATCGGAAGCCGTTTCCGCGGCCTGTTTGATTTTTTACCCTCTCCATCCTTGCTCGGCGCTATGCCCAGACGAGCAATGCGTCCACGAGTCGCTATAAGGAACAGGCGAGCAGGACGGGCAAAGCATGGAGTGCTCTGTCACGACGCGACTCTGGGAAGCCCTGCTCGCATTCGCCGTGCGCGCAAATACAGGAAATATAAACAAGAAAATAGATAACGTCGTGGTTCCCGGGATATTTGGCCCGTGGAAGCACTGATGGCTGGCCGTGCAAGGAGCGGCCGATCGTCGTGTTGCCACTATTGCAATCTACTTCAGGATTTCCATTTCAGCATTTAGCATTTCTGCATTTAGCTTTTCCGCACTCCATCCTTTTTCTGACCGATTCTTTCGTTCCCGCCCCTTCCCCCTTTCCTTTTCCCTGCTATTTGCTTCTTCTGCTTCTTTTTCATCCGACGTGTGCCGCCCAGCCATGGCCCTTTTCAATCTGGCTCAGTTGTCATCTTTTTCCGTAGATCTCGCCAGTCCTCTGCGGTTCTGGGCTTACATGTACCCGTACATGGCCCCTACCAGAGCGCACGCCCCTCCTCGCTCTCCCGGGACTTGGTGCCTGCAGCACGCAAGCTGCAGGTTATGGGAACGATGTGGGCTCATGCTCTGGGGGGTATGACTTGGGAGGTGGTGGGGTATGGGCGAAAAGACTGCGAGAGAAGAGCTCCCCTGCAGGCGATGGCAAAATCCGCAGAGGTACGACGCAAGAGAATACTCGCACACGCGTGGACGACACGCTGGCGACAACGATGCCGTGCCCTGCCTATCTGCCTCTCTGCTGCTCCTGCAGATGCTGTCCGACGTCGCATTGCCTCTTTCCCCTCTGTTTTTTTCTGCTCGAACTGCATACGAGCGCACTGCTGCTTTCAGATGCCGTGCACGCATCGCACCAATGCTCTACTCGTACAGGCCGTAATACAGACCGTAATGCAGGCTGTAACACAGGCTGTACATGCTCCAATGTACATCGTATCGCGTCCAGCTGGGCGGTCAGCTGCTCGCCAGCTCCGCATCTTGGACAGCCAGCCCCCGCCGCCACTTCAATACCTTTCCCTCCACCCCTCCCATTATCTTGCATTGCAGGAAAGACGCCCCTGTGATCGGGACATTCCAAAACGCGCCAGCAACGCCCCCGGAGGTAAACAAAACGGGGCGCCCAAGGCCGCCAGTCAGACCCGGAGCTTTGCAATTGCGGGCCGTCTGGCCAGAATCGACGACTCTGGGAGCTGAAGAGCAAAAGGGGACTGTCTGCTCCTGGCTCGGCCCCGGGGTGGGGGAGAGTGAGTAAGGTATTACGGTGAACGCGTGCGTTTCTTGTTTCTTGTTTATTTGCTTCTTTTCGTATTCGTCTTCGTTTCGCCGTCTTTCCCCCCAGTCCGCTCCCAATTTGCATCGCTTTGTGGCATTCCCATCTCCACGAGGCCGGTCTTTTTTTCTGCGGTTTTTTCGCGTGTATATTAAATCAGAGTTGTCTCGTTTTAGATGGCGGCAGTGGAACTGACCCATATCGACTTCATAGTACGCTGGGGCTCTGGATAGCGTGTGCAAGGCGGGTAGTTCGGCGCTCCGTGCACTCTGGCACGATGTCGCCCTCCCTACGGACTTTGCTGCGTATCTTTCTCCGTACAAACACGGCTCACGAGTACGAGGCCAAAGGGGCCTGTGCTTCAGGCATCGCCGCTCACATGTGATCGTTTCTCCACCTTCTCGACTGTGCGCTACGACTGAGCCTTTCTGCCAGGTTGCCTACCTCTTGTCAAAGTCGCCATGCGCGAGAGCTGTATTATGCCGTACTGGACGCTCGCCTTGCATCCCCCCCCATTTGCCCCCCGGTCGGCGGTTATGCAAATGCAACGGCAAAGTCAAGGTGCAGCCGAACCACGAGCCGCTGGCATCCTTCAACCTCACAGACACGCTACTGTGCTGCACAGGTGGGTACGTGTACTCCGTACTCCGTACTCGTACGGAAAATCAGGAAGGGCCAGGCAGAGCGAGCCGGTCCAATCGCGCGAGAGCACGCCTCACGGTCTCTCCGGCCGTTCTTTTTCAACGATATGCATCTGGGCAGAGTGCCAGCCGCCGGCCGCTCAGTCAGGTCTTTTCAGCGTGCTTGTGGGCATGCAGCCAGGGCCTTCCACTCCGTATGTACATAGCATCTGGACAGGAACAGTGCATATGCGCCTTCCATGGTACCCATCCTGGACCTCTGTTGCTGCTCCGGGGAAGTTGCATCGTCGGGTTGGCCCCAGCAGAGGGCGACGTGCTCCATAGGGCCGATGCCAGGCTGGCCAGAGCTCACGATGGAAATGGCTCGCCAGATGCGATACATACGTCGTAGTAGGATCGATTCGCCTTGGCACTCGGTCCCGGAGCAGGAAGCGTGAGCAAGAAGTCCCCGCACGGGTCGCCAAACCCGGTCACTCTCTCAGGAAGATATGGTCCGTGTCATTGGCAGGAAGCCGGAAGGACGAGTCCACTCAACCAGCCACGCCCACAAAACGTGCATAGTCATGGCAAATTAGGTGCTCAGCACAGAGGGCTGGCTCTTGCGCTTCTGGTTCCGCTGGTCCTGCTGCTGGTCCTGCTGCTGGTTCCGCTGGCTCTGCTGGTCTGCTGGCTCTGCTGGTCTTTGTTGCCTCCCTGTGCCAGCATGTTGGCACACGCGTGTGTCCATGTGGGCGCGAGAGCAAGGGTGGCTAGGGGGCGTACGGCAGACGGGAGACTGAGCAGCATGTATGGAAGCCCAAATCGAAGAGCCGAAGAAACAGAGAGGCACCGGTGCCGGTAGGACAGACGCATAGGTGCGTAACAGGAAGAGACATGGGTCTGGTGAGAGGACAAGGATGCAGGCGAGGAAGAGGAGAAACCTGGGCGAGGGAGAACGGGGGAAAAGAAACAAAACCCGAAAAAAGAGGAGAAAAAAGGGGAACCAGACTCAGTCAAGAGCTGCCGTCTGTTTGCTGCTGCGGTGTATCGATGGGGGGTGTGTGTTGTGTACGTGTATGCGTGGATGGGGCCTAAATAACGAGGCTGGGAAGAGGATTCGTCTGTGGTTTTTTTCCCAACACAAAAAGCGGCAGAGAACGAAACAAGGGGGGCTGCTGCCGCCATGAATGGGCCAACAGCAGCAGCAGGATAGACGAAGAGGAAGAGAAGTCCGCTCCCTGCTCTCCTTTCTCGCCCCCCTTCGTCTCGCTCGTGGTCGTTCAGGAGCCAATTCGAAGGCTAGGACCGATATTGAGGGGTGATGCGTTGTTTACTTGCTTTCTTTTTTTTTGCACTGAACGAGGTCGGAGTGTTACAGCAAATCTCACCTGCTCCGATCCGATAACGGGTTGGCACGCAATGGCGTTTATAACGGGGCCTGGCTGTGTGTTGCTCGTAGTATCTTACGACGCCTGCGAGCATTCCGCCAGGGGCCTCTGCGTCGTCCGTCGTCCGTCGTCCTTGGTCCTCGTACTCGTGGGATCGCCCGCGCGTGCGAGAATCAGAAACACCAGCTGAGCCCTAATTGCCTGCCTGCCAAATTTGCTCCAACTAGCAGCGGCCGGTCTGCCCGACATGCTGCCAACGCTTCTTTATCTGTCCGTTTTTATGTATGCAACTGGGACGTCCCGGGAAGGAACATCCGCGCGCGCGTCCATTCTGCCTTGCTCTTGCCCTTGCTCTTGCCCCGTACACTTTCTTCTTTGACGTTGGCCGCCTTTTTTTATTATTATATTAATAGTCGTTTTCTTCCCTTGTTCCCCGACTCGGGCCCGAAAGCAGTGCCTTTCAAGACAATATACTGCGACGTATGTACTGCAGCATGGTCCGAAAAAAGAGCCTCCTGGCTAGTCGACACCAGACGCATCTCGCCCTTCTCTGCTAACGCTCCCGTATGCACGGCATTTACGTCTTTGCCGTTTGCCACTTGCCAATTGCTATCTGACCATTACCTCATGCACTGCCCATACATGCTCGTACCTTCCCGCTGCGTGCCTGATCTAGCAACGGCTAACATGCTCTTTCCTCAAAACTCCAACTTATGCGAGATATTACTTACATAGTAGCCAGCCGTCCTCCGACTCCGTACTTCGTACTTGCCGCTCGTTAATGTGGTGCACAGGCTATACCATTACACGTAAGATACTCGTAGTCCAGCCACCGCTTCTCCACCAGCCCGACAAGTGGTCCCAACCCCATTTTTATTTTCGATCAGCGCCGGCCACCATTACATACTATGTAATCCGTAGTAGAAAGTTGTGCGTGTGCAAACAGCTGCTTGGCCTTTGGACGACAGAGATCCATTATGGCGCTTTCCCTCGTGAGCGGCACGTTGCTGCGTACTTCTCGAACAATACTTCGGCGAGCCGAACGCAGCTTCCGTCCACCCCTCGCTGGACTCGCTCTGGCCTCCGACCGGTCCCTTCCCTTCCTTTCCTTTCTCGCCGTCGCCGTCCTCATCGTGGCCTCCACTTTCCCCCGTAGCTAGGATCACCCCCTCTTTTGTTTCTTGGTGCAACATTGCCGTGTGTACGCCGCCCTCAACCACAATCCTACCGAGCGGCAGGCCACACTGCCCTCTTTGCCCTCTTTGTATTCTCTGCTTCTGCTCATCACAGAGTACTCTTTGCTCTTTGCTCCCTGCCTCTGCCACTGCTGTCTTCAGCAAACCGCCCAGACAACCCAAACAGGCGAAACAAAGCCTCTTCCCGGCCTGCTAACTGGTTGGTCCGCCCACTACCCTCCATCGCTCCTTCCTCCCACACCCTCCCCCCTGCAAGGACCAGGTCTATGTCCAAGTAACCCTGCCCCCCATATCCATACAGACCCTAGCCAGCCAGCCCACCTCTTCTCCCCCTCTTCTTTCGCCCACCGCCGTTGGTCACTCAACTATCATCCACCCCAACCTTTCTTTCCGCTCCCCTGTCACCCGTCTAACCAGCCAGAGGAGGAAAAAAAGACACGAAAAGATGCCCCCCCCCAAACCGAAAGCTCCACCCACCAGACGCCAAAACTATCCCTAAACCTGCTGGGCTGTTGTTAAGATACCTCCACCGCTGGCTGGCTGGCTAGCTAACTTGGCGATGGGGGACTCCCTCCGAGCTTGACGGACTACTATGTAAGATTCCTCCGCGCGCGATACAGTACTTCCCCAGCAAAGCCGAAACGGAGACAGCAAAACAACGGCGCTGGAAAAGCAAACAAAAAAAAGATAGGAAAAAAGAAAAAAGACAGGGTGCCACCTGGAAATAAATTAATATTCGCAAAAATAAGAGAGCAAAATACAGAATCCCAGAGGCAAAGAAAATCGTGCGACCTTGTGCTTGCTTCACTTGGGATATTCCTCGCTCCTTTTCGCCCGTGTCTGCCTCAATCCTCCTCCTCTCCTCTCTCTCCTCACCCTTCTCTTCCTCGGTGCTCGCTGCCCTCTGCTCCATATCTGCACAGGTTGTTTCTCTCCCGCCCCAATCCCCCCCGCCCCCCATCTACGAACAGACACGCCACCTGCAGCGACTATACTTGTTGTACACTATACGGAGTACTCGTACACAACGACACCCTTGCTCCATCTTTAGTTGTACTAGCAGACCGGGGGGTTGGTCTCTTGTCTGTTCGCCGCTTTGATCGACCTACCTACTCCCGTACTTTCACTTAACTTTCTTTTACCTGCCTCCCTCTTCTACTCGCCGCCTTCCGTTCTACCAAAGGCAAAGCCTTCTTTTCCCTTTCCCCTTCTTTCCTCAAACCACCCGTCTACACACTCCCTTCTTTTTCCCCCTCCCTTTCTCCTTCTTACCTTCAACTTCTTCTGCTTGCTCCCCCTTCCCTACCTCTTCCCCCACTCCCCGTCGAGACGTCCACCGACCTCTTCGTTTTCTTTCCTGTAGCCTCTCTGTCTCTCGAGATCCTGGTACGTTTTGTGTGCACATACCACCCCCGCCACTTGCTCATCTAAGTCGCTTCTCGCTCTCTTTCCTCCATTGTGTCGTGACTCCTAGTCTGGCGACCTCTCTGTCTTACTCTCCTCCCCATCTGCGCTCGCGGGACATCCCCAACCCCATTACTGCCCTGGTTTTCACCGTGGCCGTGTCGTTGACTTTGATCTCAGTAGATGAGCTCCAGAGCTTAGAGACATTGGTCTTAGTGCTTCCGCCCCGTTTCCCCTCTCCGAGAAAGACAAGCCAGAGCAGACGAGGGAGCTCCCAGATCATTGAAAGAAAAAGGTCCGAAGTGCCATTCTCCAGACCAAAACACTGAACGAAGACAACGCAGCGGCGCCCTCTGCATATTTGGCTTGTCAGCTTTTCAATTTTCAGATTTTTCTTGGGTTTTGTTATCTGCAGACTTTTGCTTGCATATTTTTCACGCCTGGCATATAACGAAGCAACGAAGACGACGACCGCGACGATCCAAAGCTCCTCAGAAGTTGCACGCAATCAACGTCTTTCTCCCCTTGGAAGCAAAAAACACATAGTCCCCGGATCTATACCCCAAGCACATTGGTCTTCTGGCCCCCCCCCCCCCCCCCNNCCTCAAACGAGTTTTCTGTCAAAAGTCACCAATTTGTCTCTTGTCCACTCCAGACAGCCGACGGCGTAATTGCAACTTCGTGCCTCTCCTTGGGTTCTCACTCTCCCCATTTGGATCTCGTCAATCGTCCTTTTCAGACCTTCCCCCCTCTCTGTGCTCTCTACCGGTTTCGCCCAGCGGCCACGACTTCTCCCGGACCAGGAGCATTCCGTAACCCTGGATCTCCCGTCGATATCCCAAGTCCAGACCCTCACCCCCCCAAACATACCACCCGATTATCCCCACGCTGTTGGACAGCGGCCGTCGTACATGAACGAGCGACTGCCTTCCCTGCCTTTGCCAACACCCGCCCTGCAGGCATACTCGTCGGGCACGGCCTCACCGCGGGTTAGTTCTATAGCATCGTCTACGAGCTCCAACGCGGACTCGCAGTCATCCTATACCTCGGTCGCCTCGTCCCTCGGGCCCAAGACGCCGCCCTCCGTCCTTTCGGTCTCCGGCATTAGCGCCGGTCACCTTGGCTCGAGCACCTTACACACGCCTCTTGTTCAGCCACACATTGCTGGGTACGAACAATATCAAGCAATGAATCAAGGAGCAGCAGAGATGTACTACCAGCAGTCGCACATGCCGAGTGGCCAGGCGCCTCCGCCTCCGCCTGTCAGCTCCAGTGCGCTCGGTCAGTACAATCCGCACCAGCAGCCGCCAATGATGCAGTCGGGTCATGCCCAGTATGGTAGCCCGTCTCCGTACAGCCAGTACGGCTACGCCAATGGCCTGACCTCCCCTCCGACCGGTGCTCCGAACGTGTCCAACGGTCTTGGCCCGAATCCCCATGTTCTGCCACTGCCGGGTGTTGCTGCGCAACAGGGCATGCAGGCCAACTATTCGGGCTTTGATACCAGCGGCCAGATTGCACCTCCCGGCATGAAGCCCCGGGTCACGGCAACCCTGTGGGAAGACGAAGGCAGTCTCTGTTTCCAGGTGGAAGCCCGAGGAATCTGCGTGGCTCGCCGTGAAGGTAAGTTCTAACACTTTCCCCGTTTCCCGTTTCCCTGTTACTTTTGCTGACCCGACGCGAACAGACAACCACATGATCAACGGAACAAAGCTGCTCAACGTCGCTGGCATGACCCGTGGCCGTCGTGATGGCATTCTCAAGAGCGAGAAGGTCCGCCATGTGGTCAAGATTGGCCCCATGCATCTGAAGGGCGTATGGTATGTTCACTCTTCACCTTCCTGTCTCTTTCATATACCCGTTTTTGTGAAGACGTCTTGCTCACGCCCTCAGGATCCCGTTTGACCGTGCATTGGATTTCGCCAACAAGGAGAAGATCACTGAGCTGCTCTTCCCCCTGTTTGTCCACAACATTGCTGCTCTCCTGTACCATCCGACCAACCAGAGCCGGACGAATCAGGTCATGGCCGCGGCTGAGCGTCGGAAACAAGAGCAGAGCCAGCAGATGCGCAACGGCCAGCCACAACCGTCTGGCCTGCCGTCTCTGCAGCACCACCAGACCATGGCGCTTCCCGGCCCGCAGCCGACTCTGCCATCCCACAACATTGGCACGCCTGGCCGCCCGCAGCTCGACCGGGCGCACACGTTCCCGACGCCACCGACCAGCGCATCGAGCGTGATGGGTGGAAGCATGAACTCGTCCGAGCCGTTTCAGTGGGCGCAACAGGGCGTGAACGGAACTCAAGGTACAAATCCAATGTCAGTCGATACCAGCCTAAGCAACGCACGCTCAATGCCTGCCACTCCAGCTACGACGCCTCCCGGACCACCGCTGCAGACCATGCAACCATACCCGCCGTCGACTCAGTCATACGACAACTCGCGCTCTCTTTACAACACGCAAGCGAGCGCACCACCTCCGCACCACCAGCAGCAACAGCATCAGCATCAGCACCAGCACCAGCAGCACACCCCTCAGCAGCACCCCCAGCACCCTCAGCACCCGCAGACCTACGCGCTTGCCCCCCAGAGCAGCAGTCCGCAGGACCGCACGCTCTACGGCCACAGTGCTGCTGCTGCCGCTGCCGCCGCTGCTAGTGGCTACGTCAAGAGCGAAATTCAGCCACCGCCGACGAGCCGCTCCTCGGTGGCTGGGCCGTCTGGAAACGAGCCGGTTGACCAGAAGCCGCCTAACGGGATGCTCCAGCACCACGCCGAGCAGGCGTCGCAGTCGGTCGGCCACGCCGTCACGGAGGACGAGCACGAGCACGAGGCCGAATACACGCACAACAGCACGGCGTATGACACCAGCCGCACGCAGTACAACTACGGAACACAGGTAGCTCCGCTGCCCAGCGACCACCATCCCCATCTGTCGCCTGAGCTGACGGCATCTGCCAACCACCAGGCCAACTCCGGACGCTCGACGCCCCGCAGCGCTGCTACTTCCCAGGCTTACTATGCCCAGCCCGGATACAACACGCCGCCCCGTGTCGGGTCGACCGCTGCGGCCACGCAAGCATCGAGCAGCCTGTACAATGTGGTTACCAACGACCGGACCAGCTCCAATGGTGGCGCGTCGAATGATGGGTACGCCCCTTCGGCTGACATGGGCAGTTCTCTGCAGAATGGTTACGGCAACCCGATTATGAACGGCGCCTCGACCGGGATGAAGCGGGGACGTGATGACGAGGATGACAGGTTGCTGGAGATGAAGCGCCGGAAGACGCTTCTCGACTCGTCCATGCCGCCTGTGTATGACGCAACTATGAACCGGACAGCGCCCATTGCGACCCAACAACGTCACAGATAAGGGCAGACAATCGGTAACCGGCAACGTCCTTGGTCGCTTCACGACACGAAACGATGGGATGACTCCCATTATATTTCCATGATCTCCTGACAACATCTGATGATCGCTGATGATCGATGCTTATGACACCATGCCGAATGGCCATCGCCGTTCTGATCTACGCAGCGAGAATTTCTTTTCCTTGTCTTTTTTTCCTTTTTTTATGCTCTCTTCTCGGCACGCCTGAGTTGCATCTGTGCACCACGGATGTCGAAGATCATGAGTCAGCAAATGACTCGAAGTGATAATGACCAAAACCCCGAAGACACGTCGAAATACTGTTGCCGCCTATTTTTCACGATCTCTTTTTCAACGTTTGTTTTCTTCGAATGACATGGGACCCTCACCATAAACCAGTGCCCCTCTGCGGGGATGACAAAACGACGATCTTTCTCCCAAAGAAATTCCAAGTTTTTACCTTCTCTTTCGCTTCGGGCTCTGTCGTCACGGTGCTGCATCCGACCAGAACACGCTTTAGCATGTTGCAGCGAGCTTCTTCTCGGGCATGCACTGCCGACACGGCCTCGTTCTCCTCCCCTTGATATGCCTGAACATGGTGTAAATGCCTGATGACTTAACGCCCCCCATCGCATGGAAGGATTTAATTCTTTAAAGACGTCGCGCTTCTTTTTATCTTTTAGGCTCCCCTTTGGTTATTGTTTCCTCGTCTTACGTGGCCAGATAAACGTGTGTATGGGACATGGGGAAAGATTTTGGAAGAGATATGTGGCTGTGCCTGTGATGTAATTCAGGCAAGGCTGCGGGACAAAACGTTATGACAAAAAAGAGAAACTCAATTTCGCGCAGCTGTTTGCATTTTACTTGTGGACTGTGGCCACATTTGCCAGTGGTTCTTTGCATTGCTTGTCTGCTTTCAGGGTTTTCTGGTCTGTCTCCTCGGGTGCATGGAGAGGGATAGACAAAATGGGAAGAGGTGTTGGATTTGGTGGACAGCCTGCGCTTTGGCTGCTGGTTTTCGCATCCCAGCGTCCGGCGTTGTTTTTACGGCTGAGAGTTGGAAGGTGGAAGGTCGCAGGTGTCTCCTCTGGTTCATGACGTGTCCCAAGGCCGGCCTGATGGGTGCAGTCGTCGCGACTGCGCTGTGTGTTATATTGTTGCAGACTTTCCCCAATGTCCCTGTACAGGTGTTGTTTACGCGTCCGAAACCCACGACTAACGAATTTCTTTACTGGAAAGGGGTGCGAGGTGGAAACGTGCTTGCAGGAGGAATACGAAGCAAGCGGGTGTCATCCGGTGATTGTTTCTGCTCATTCTTGGCTCACTTAAGTTACGACCTGACGATTGTTCTCTTGTTTCTTGGCTACTAAAATAAAGATAGTTTCACAGTTGGGAGATTGCTTAGTAAGGGGTGTGGTGGGAGAAAAGGAGGGCGGTGACGAGGCACGTGACGTGGCAGTTACCCTAGCAACAATGCCATATCTGGTCTAGAGCGAAACACCAAAAACGTGGAGCCTACCCTCATTGCGTGAGGGCAGTGGGACACAGATGACCCTGCCGTAATATCACTATCGTTCCTAAGGCATGCTGGATGCTGCTATTTTTCCACGCCTCTACACCGCATCGCCGCGCTTTGTTTCTTTTTGTTTCTCCCTGCACGTTCTACCGAGCAATTGCATGATAGCCGATAACGCGGTTGTTTACCCGTAGACAGCCCTATTGCGTGTTTTCGACGGACGACAAGACCAACAAAGACGCACATACAAGCCTCTCTTTCATGGCCACAGTGCTGTCAGCAGCGCCAAACGCGACTCTCAACGCAATACTCTCCACTTCGCCGACCCACGCGCGTTCTGTGCCGACGCCCTTTGCGGTCTCCCCCACAGCGGCGAGGATAAGGACGACGGCGACGGCGACGACGACGACGACGACAGGAATAGAGACGATGGGTGGTAGTGCAGACGGCAGTGCGGACGGCAGTTCTCCATTTGTCGACTCGGTGATGGAGTCGGCAACGAAAAGGAACAGTCACGAGGGCGGCAGCAGCAGCAGTCAGGAGAACATGGCGACAGCAGGGCTAAAGTCGGCGTCATCCCCCACACAGACTCCACCGTCAGCGGTTCCTGCAGCGATGGTGGCCAAACCGGCCCGACCGACATCGCGCATCATGTCTGGCAGCGAGCTATCGCCGCTGAAGATCTTGCAGGGTCGGGTGACGGGATCGGCGGCGAGCAGCAGTCCGGGATCGCCGGAGGGGACGACAGAGAGCCACCGAGACGGATGGGGCAAGTCGTCGGTGGCATCGGTAGCGTCGGTAGCGTCGGGAGCGTCGGCATCGTCGGTGACATCGGCAGCGTCGCCGGAGTCGTCGGCATCGCAGTCAGCTGGGGGTCGGGCCCATCGATCGTCGTCGACGTCGTCGGCCAAGATGCTGCCGCCACCACTTCCGCTGGGGCGAACCCCCCGCAAGCTCACATCGCCGGACAAGCGGTTCCCGGTCAAGATCAGCGTGCCGTCGTCGGCGGCGCCGTCAGGACCGGCAGCGGGGCCGGCAGCGGGGACGCCGACATCAGCAGCGACAGCATCGCCACGGCAGCAGGTACAGGCACAGGTGCTGCACGGACAACAGATGAGCCTAGACGAGGCGATCGAGCTAGACGAAAGCCTGCAGCAAGCGATGGAGACGTTTGACGACGACGGCAGCGGGGCAGACGAGGTGTTTGACGACATTGGCGGCCCGGACAGACACACGACAGCCGAAGAAGGGACGGTGGCCGACGACACGATGACGAGCACATTCAGCACGTTCTCGGCGGTGCCGAACGGGACGACGACGGCGACGACGCAGAGCAAGGCGAGCCGCAACGGCAGCTACGACAGCAACGGCAGCTACGGCAGCTACGGCAGCCATGGCGGCGATAGCGGCGGCGACAACAGTCCGAACAGGATGGCGGGCAACGGAAGCCTGTCGCCGCTGCGGACGCCTCGAGCGAGCGGCCCCAATCCGGCGCCGTACCGAACGGCACACTACGAGCACGGCAACACGACGACGAGCCTGCTGATGGACTTTACGGAGCAGTTACGGTATGCACATCACGGGCAGAGCCACCAGCAGGTGGCGGCGACGCCGCAGCGGAAGAGCCTGGTCAACCTGCTGGACTTTGAGATGCCGCCGCTGCCGACACCTCGGAGCATCCCGACGGTGACGCCACGGGAGCTGGAGGGCCTCAAATCGAACTTTCTGTCGGAGATTAGCGGACTGAAGGCGACACTGAGCGGCAAGGAGGCCGAGGTGCTGGCGCTGAAGACGGCGGTGGGCGACGCGGAGAAGCGGGTGGGCGAGTGCATGGAGCAGCTGCGCGAAGAGCAGGTGCTGCGGCAGCAGAACGGCGAGGAAAAGGACATGTGGGAGCGGCGAGGACGGGAGATGGAGGAGGTGCTGCGCAAGGTGAAGGCGGAGATTGTGATGGGACAGCGGGAGCGGGAAGAGCTGGAAGCCAAGGTGGACGAGTCGGAGAAGCGACGGGAAGCGGCCGAGATGATGGCACAGGAGGCGGAGACGAAGATGGCGGTGATGCGGGCGGGCAGAGCGACAGCCGAGAACGAGAGCCACAAGACGCGGAGTCCGGGCGGCAACGGGGGCGGCTCGTCGGGGGGGACGGCCTCGTCGTCACAGCGCGAGGTGGAGATAGCGGTGGAGCGGGTGGCCCGCGAGCTGCATGCGGCCTACAAGGCAAAGCACGAGAACAAGGTGGCGGCACTGAAGAAGAGCTACGAGGCGCGGTGGGAGAAGCGGGTGCGGGAGGTGGAGACGGCGGCGGAGGCGCTGGCACGCGAGAACGAGACGCTACGGATGGGCCGCGACGCGCGGATGTCGCGGCTGGAGCCGGGCGAAGACGAGCGGCGACAGAAGGAGGCGGAAGAGCAGCGACGACGACAGCGGGAGGCGCGCGATGCGGCGCAGATCAAGGAGCTGGGAGCCGAGGTGGACAAGCTGGAGGCGGTGGTGCGGACGGTCAAGGCGGACAACACGGAGCTGCGGACGCTGCTAGAGCAGGAGCGGATCGAAAAGGGCGAGCTGGTGATGCTGGCCGAAGAGATGATGTCGATGCAGCAGCAGAGTTTTGTGGGGGCGAGTCCGAGTGCTGGTGGGAGTGGGAGTGGCACGGGGAACGGCACGGGGAACGGCCATGCGAGCATGAGCGGGCGCAGCCAGAGCCCGGTCGTACGCGAGAGCCAGCCGCGCATCAACCCGCGGACGCCGACGGCGACCAAGACGATGCCCCGGACGGCGGCTCCGGGCACGAGCTCGGTGGCCCGCAGCCGGAGCACGCGGCAGCAGCCACAGGGCCAGCCACAGGTGCAGCCACTGCACGCGCCACAGCACGCACCACTGCACGCGCCACAGCACCAGCCACAGCACCAGCCACAGCACCAGCCACAGCACCAGCCACAGCCGCACCGCGAAGACCGCCACGATCGGCCCGGCAGCCTCGGCAGCCTCGGCATGACAACGCCGAAGCAGGCCCGGCCGCTGAGCATGCACGGCACCGGACGGGTGTCGGGGCTGAAGCCGCCGAGCAGCTCCATGGCGGCCGGCGGCGGCGTGGCCAGCCGCATCGGCCGCATCGGCCACGACCGCAAGCAGAGCGGCGCCGCGACGCCGGGCGGCAGCGCCGCCGGAGGGCTTCCGCGGCCGGGCAGCGGAATGAGCGTGCGCAGCAACGGCGGGCTGATAAGCTCGATCGAGAAGATGGGCAACTACAGAGGACGGGTGGAGTAGGGGCGTGTTTGAGTTTAGTGTCTGAGTGCTGAGTGTCTGAGTGTCGAGTGTCTGATTTCGGTGTCTTTTGTTTTCGTGGAAGCGTCTTTCATGCCCTTCTATACCTTTCGTCATACCCTCTCGTTCTCCATCTTCGTTCTCCATCTCTCGTTTCCATCTTCACTCTCACTTTCCCATTCTCCATACCTTCCCCTCGTCATCCCCCCCTTCATCCCCTTACGATGAAATGATTTACGCGACAGCCAGGACGGAGAATGTTGGCCAGGGTTCGGTGATAAAGCATGGGGTATTCCGATGTCTTTGGGGTTCTTTTCTTTTGGTTCACTGTATCATCACACGAATGCGTGCAGTGAGAGCGGCAAATAATGTTTATGTCTTTTATAGAGCCTGTGCGATGTGACGTCATGTGTGGTCTCCAACGGTCTACAATAACGGCAGCGGCTCGTGCTTAAAGTAACGCTTGCCGTCGCCATATTGGCTGGCCGCCTGGCCGGTGCCGCGCAGCTTGTACTTGTAGATGGTGAGGCCCTCGAGGCCGACGGGCCCGCGCGAGTGGATCTTGTTGGTGCTGATGCCGACTTCGGTGCCGAAGCCGTAGCGCATGCCGTCGGCGAAGCGTGTGGACGCGTTCCAGTAGACGCCGGCCGAGTCGACGGCGGCCATAAAGTGCTCGGCGTGGTCGCTGCTGCCGGTGAGGATGGCGTCGGTGTGGTGCGAGCCGTGCTCGTTGATGTGGGCGATGGCGGCGGCGAGCGACGGGACCGTCTTGACGGCAAGGTCGAGCGAGAGGAACTCGGTGTCAAAGTCGGCCGGAACAGCCGGGAGGAGGTGTTGGAGGTTGCCGTTTGCAGCCACGGCCGCTGCCGCTGCCTTGAGCGTGGTCTCGTCGCAGTGCAGGGTGACGCCGGCGCCGAGGAGAGCAGCCACGACAGCCGCAAAGGCCGGCTCGCTGACAGCGTCGGCGTGGACGAGCAGCGTCTCGGCGCTGTTGCAGGCAGCCGGATAGCCAGTCTTGGCATCGAGCAGCACGGCGGCCGCCATGTCGGCATCGTGCGGCGAGCGCAGGCCGGCGTCCAAAAAGACGGAACAGAGCCCGTCGGCATGGCCGAGCACCGGAATGCGCGTGCCGGCTTTGATGGAGCGCACCAGCTCGTTGCCTCCTCGCGGAACGACGAGATCAATGTCGCGGTCTTGTGCCAGCAGCTCGGCCACGACGTCTCGCCGCGTCACCAGCTGCACGGCGGCCGGCGGCACCGCTGAGCCCGGCTGCTGCAGCGCCGTCGACAGTGCGGCCGCCATGGCCAGCATCGTCCGCGTCGACTCCTTGCCGCCCTTAAGCAGGGCCGCGTTGCCCGACTTGACGGCCAGGGCGGCAATGTTGGCCAGCACCTCTGGACGCGCCTCAAAGATGACCAGCAGCACGCCGATCGGACACGACACCCGTTCCAGCTCCAGCCCGTCGTCCAGCCGCGTGCGGATCGTCACAATGCCCACTGTTGTCTGTCAGCTCGACCCTCTCTTTCCAGACACTTCCAGACACACAAACTCACGAGGATCCGGCAATGCTCGCACGTCCAGGATGCCCTGCAGCATGTCCTCCCACTTTCCCTTGCGTCCCAGGTCCAGGCGTGATACTAGTGATGAGTTCAGCCGTCCGGCTGCCACCTCCTCTTCTGCTGCTGCCAGGTCGGCTGCATTGGCCGTCAGGATCGTCTCGCGTGCTGCCGTCAGCGCCGAGTGCATCGCTGTCAGCGCCGAGTTGCGCTCCTCTGCCGACAGCGTCGCCAGGATGTGTGACGCCGTCTTGGCCGCGCGAGCCGCCTCGGCTGGCCCTGCGTCTGTGAGCGACATTGCTTCTGCTGATCGTGACAAGTTCTGGCTGAGCCCTGTACAGTCACTTCCGCTTTCCCGATCTGGTGCAAAATGTTGCTTTCATCCAAGTATGACTCAGCCGCCTCGGTTTATCCTTTTTCCTTGCCGTTTAAGTGCTCCGCCACAATAAGGTATTTCCACACTCGGCTTCCTACACAGAGTACGGATTACTCTGTACGGAGTACGGAGTACATATAGCACTAGACTCCCTTCATCCCAAGGACACCCAGACCACGACACCCAGACGACGTGCAGCCGTGTTCGGCAGTGGTGCAACAGCTGTCGGTCCACACGCACATGCATGCTCTCACAACGTCGATACGTTCTGCGTCTCACTGGATTCAAACGTCTTGTGGCAGCTCACTTCTGCACAGAATCTCCTCGTCCCCGTCTCATGGTCCAGAAGTACCGAATGGCACTGTGGAGACTAGCAAACAATGCGGAGGCGTCTGGGGGCTAACCTTGTCGGGTATGTGGTACTGTGTGCTGTTGGACTGTCCCGGCGTCGGCTACAGCTCTCCGCTTTCCGGCGGCTTCTTTTCGCCGCATTCTCGTCTTGCCGCCTTTGTCTGGCTTCCATGCTTGCCCTTCCTTGTCCTTGTCTGGCTGTAGAAAGTGTCGTGGCAGGGAAAGGGGAGCAGCACATAGATCGGCAGTGATACTGTAGGCATAGGCTGGCCGTACTCGGTAGATTCTGTTTGATTCCGGCGAGCGACCGTTTTGATCCATCCGCTCATCGTTGTAATCGGGTAGCCGAGTCGGCCAGACCGATCTCGGTTCCGCGATTGTTGTGCGTCTTGTTCCCTGCCCGTTCCCCTTGTCTTTCTGTTGTCGCCTCCACTCGTAGCCTTCCCCTTTCCGATCTGGGATCTCTTCTTGCCCTCGGAGACTCCACTTCCCACCCCAGGAACCATCCCGACGACACAATGGCCGACCAGGCGAGCGGCCAGGCCAATGCCAATGCCACCGGTCCCAAGACCACCGACGAAAAGGCACCAAGTAGTGAGGCTACCGAAGACGAGGAGCTGCCGGAAGACGACGACATGCCGCCGCTGACCGAGGAGCCCAGTGCTGGCCTGCAGGCGGTCGAGATCCAGCGCATGCAGTCCCAGTCACGCCGACCGTCCACGCTGGCGCGGGCGCCCACCACCGTCACCATTGTTCCGCGGTCGAAGCGGCGCGGTCTGTTCGGCCGGCTGGCCGTGCTGCCCGAAGTCGAGCGGCCGTACGAGTACCCGAACCGGACCAAGTGGCTGATCACGCTGGTCATCTCGCTGTCGGCCGCCGCCGGTCCCATGGGCTCGTCCATCTTCTATCGTGAGTGCTGAGAGAGCTGTCGAGCGGGCTGCCGAGAGGGATCGCATGCTGACAACACAGCCGCCCTGTCCGAGCTGGCGGCCGACCTCGACGTCACGCCCACGCTTGCCAACCTGACCGTGGCCATGTACATGCTGGCCATGTCCATCTTCCCGCTCTGGTGGTCGTCCTTTTCCGAGACGTTTGGCCGCCGCACTATCTACATCGTCTCCTTCACCCTCTTTGTCGTCTTCTCCATCCTCAGTGCCGTCAGCCACAGCATCGGCATGCTCATCGTCATGCGCGTCCTCTCCGGCGGCGCCTCAGCCTCCGTCCAGGCCGTCGGTGCCGGCACCCTGGCCGACATCTGGCAGCCACACAAGCGAGGCCGCGCCATGGGCATCTTTTATCTCGGTCCGCTGACCGGCCCGCTGCTGGCCCCCATCATTGGCGGAGCCCTCGCCGAGGCCTGGGGCTGGCAGAGCACCATGTGGTTCCTCGCCATCTTTGGCGGCCTGACCCTGGCCATGCTCTTCTTCTGTCTGCCCGAGACGCTGTCCAAGAGCCGCAATGCTGCCGGTGGCACTGCTGCTGCTGCTCCTGCTCCTCGGCCCGGCACCTCAGAGTCCGCGGCGGCTCCCACCCCCCTCACCCGCATGACCACGACCCAGTCGGTGCGCGTGCACACCCACCGGGCTGCCGCCTTTTTGCAGCACGCCTTTGTGCGCCCGCTCTCGGTGCTGCTGTACCTGCGCTTCCCGCCCATCGTCCTGACGGTCGTGTACGGCTCCGTCACCTTTGGCGCCCTCTTCATCCTCAACGTCTCGCTGCAGTCGGCCTACGGCCACCAGCCCTACGGCTTCAGCGAGATCATCGTCGGCCTGCTGTACATCCCCGGCAGCCTGGGCTATATGCTGGCTGCCATGGTTGGCGGCCGCTGGATCGACATGATCATGGCGCGCGAGGCCCGCCGTGCCGGCCGCTATGACGCCGACGGCCAGCTGCAGTATCTGCCCGAGGACCGGATGCGCGAAAACGCCTGGCTGGCCGCGAGCCTCTTTCCCGCTGCCCTCCTCTGGTTCGGCTGGACGGTGCAGCACGGCGTCTTCTGGGTCGCGCCCGCCGTTGCCAACTTCATCTTTGGCTTCGGCAGCATGCTCGTCTTCGGCGCCGTCACCACCATGCTGACCGAGTTCATGCCGCGCCGCAGCTCTGGCGGCATCGCGCTCAACAACTTTCTGCGCAACATCTTCTCGTGCGTGGGCGTCATCGTGGCCCAGCCGCTGATCGACGCCCTGGGCTATGGCTGGCTGTGCACCATGGTCGCCCTGCTGAGCTGGGTCATCGGCAATGCTTGCATCTGGGCGCTGCGGCGGTACAGCGGAAAGTGGCGCGTCGAGATGGATGCGAAGCTCAACAAGTTGTCGTAAAGAGGAGACGAATGGGAAACGGTTGGGTGCAGTATAAATTTTGCACCGTTTAGGAAAGTGTGGCTGAAGACGGCCAGTCTCTGCTCCTTCCATATTGTATTTATGCACATATACCACTGCCTTTTGCAGAACCATATATTGCAACTATCATGATACCTGCACACAGCCACCTCCAGTCCTCGCTCACGCCTTGCTCGGTGCCAGCAGCTTGCTCACGTCGTCCAGGCTGATGTTGCCGCCGCTGATGACGAGCCCGACGTCCCAGCCGGCCGCGCCGCCGTCCTGCTCTGCCTGCCGCCGGAAGTCTTCGTTGTACAGCGCCACGGCCAGCGGAACGGCCGAGCTGGGCTCGACCACGACCTTGAGCCGCTCCAGCAGCAGCCGCAGGGCCGCGCGGATCTGGTCCTCGCTGACGGTGAAGACGCCGTGCACGCCCTGCTCCGGCGGGTCCTGGTGGGTGCCCGTCAGCACCCGCCAATTGTGCAGGCCCACGGGCGTGCGAAGGCCGTCGGCAATCGTCAGCGTCTTGACGCTCTCGATGCGGCTGTTCTGCGCCAGCCCGCGCGCGCAGTCGTCCGCACCGTCCAGCGACGGCTCGGCGCCAAACACGCGCACGCCTGTGCCTTGGGCCGACAGCACGACGCCGGCCAGCAGGCCGCCTCCTCCGACCGGCGCAACCATGGCATGGAGGCCGGGCAAGGAGGAGGACGGCGAAGCCGACGAAGCTGACGAGGCCGACAAAGCCGTCTTTTCCGTGGTCGGAGCCCGCAGAAACGCCGTCGGACGCGCCCCGATGCCGCTGCCGGTCGTCGACGACGACATGCCCTCCGCCTTGGCCGCGACCACCTGCTCCTGCAGCTCCAGCCCGACGGTGCCCTGGCCCAGGATGATGTCCGGATGGTCGTACGGCGGGACCATGCGGGCGCCCGTCCGGGCGATCACGTCGGCCGCCACGGCCTCGCGCTCGGCCGCCGTCGACCCGCTGAAGATCACGTTGGCCCCGTAGCCACGCGTGGCCGCAACCTTGGGCGGTGCCGATATGCTCGGCATCACAATGTGCGCAGGCATGCCGGCCGTGCGGGCTGCCAGAGCCAGCGCCTGAGCATGGTTGCCTGGGGAGTTAGTGGGGAGAAAGAAAGGAAAGAGGGAAGGGAAAGAAAGAAAACAGCTGGCCATGTGCCTTGCAGACACGCAGCAGGTTTGGCCTGGTCGCTGAAATGAAGCCACGACACAATAAAGAACCACCCACCAGAACTATGTGTCACCACTCCCTTCGACAGCCCGCCGCTCGCCATAAATCCGGGCTCGCGCTTGAGCCGCTCGATCGCGTGGAAGGCTCCGCGTGCCTTGAAAGCCCCGACCCGCTGCATGTTCTCGCACTTGAACCAGAGCCGCAGCGTCGGCCGAGCAGGCCGGTGCTCTGCCGCCGCCCACGGCGTGCCGGCCAGCTCCGAGGCCGTGCGAGGCGTCGACGCGAGCTCATCGAGCGTGTTGTTGGTCAGCACCGGCGTGCGATGGACAAACGGACGGATCAGCGCGTGGGCCTCAACAACGGAAGCCCGCGTCAATCCCGGACAGGTCGACAGGTCGGCCATCGCAGCAATGGGAGGAAGAGCGTGTGTACGTGCGATTACAACAAAGCGGGGAGATAATCCGATAGGAAAACAGTCACTAAAAGATAGTGCCAAAAGAGGACAAACGTGGTTCAAAGGCCAGCTTCATCGCCAGACTGGCCAGGTTGCATATTCACCGCTTCTATCGTCGCAAAAATACAAGTGCCGTATCGCCTTGGCCGTCCCATGTCCAGGTCCCAAGCGAGCCGGGATTCCTACAACATCAGAGGCCTATCCCAATCCAGTTTTCCCATGTGTGCAAAACGACCCGAATCCGACCCCCTGCCGCCTACTTCTGGTTCTCCGGGCGCAGAGAACGGACGGCCTTGCCGGCACGCCAGATTTCCAGGTTGCGGATCTCCTCCATCTCAGCCTCGTACTTCTCGCGGTAGTCCGGCTGGCTGTTGTACTCCAGCGACCGCTTCGTCTCGCTGCCATCGTGCACCGAGTCGTACAGGCTGTTGAACACCGGCTTCAGGGCGTCCTTGAAGCGGGGCGACCAGTCGATGGCGCCGCGCCGCGCCGTCGTCGAGCAAGCCTCGTACATCCAGTCCATGCCGTTGGCACCGATCAGCGGGTACAGGCTCTGCGTCGCCTCCTCCACCGTCTCGTTGAACGCCTCCGACGGGCTGTGGCCCCGCTCACGCAGCACCTCGTACTGTGCCAGGAACATGCCGTGGATGCCACCCATCAGGCAGCCGCGCTCGCCGTACAGGTCCGAGAACACCTCCTTCTCAAACGTCGTCTTGTACAGGTAGCCCGAGCCGATCGCCACGCCCATCGCCTGCGCCTTCTCCTCGGCCTTGCCCGTCACGTCCTGGTACACGGCAAAGGACGAGTTGATGCCACGGCCCTCGCGGAAGAGCGACCGCACAGTCCGCCCAGAGCCCTTGGGCGCGACCAGGATCACGTCAATGTCCTTCGGCACGTCCACCTTGGTCAGGTCCTTGAACACGGGCGAGAAGCCGTGAGAAAAGTACAGCGTCTGCTTAGTCAGTACACTGTCCACAACAGCTGTCCACAACAAAACAGAGGAAATGTCAAACACACCTTGCCCTTGGTCAGCTGCGGCTTGATGGCCGGCCACGTCTCCGACTGCGCGGCGTCGCTGAGCAGATTCATCACGATGGTGCCGCGGCTGATGGCCTCGTCGACCTCGAACAGGTTCTTGCCCTCGACCCAGCCGTCCTGGATAGCATCCGTCCACGACTTGCCGTTCTTGCGCACGCCGATGATCACGTTGAGACCGTTGTCGCGGAGGTTGAGGCCCTGGCCGTGGCCCTGCGAGCCGTAGCCAATCAGGGCGAACGTGTCGTCCTTGAAGTACTCCTACAACCGCATCATAGTCAGCAAAGTGTAACGTCCCTGACTGTATCTCGCTCCCATCCATCTTTCTCTTTCTCGGCTTCCTCCCTCTCCAGACTGCAAACTCACCAGAAGCTTCTCACGCGGCCAGTCGGCACGCTCTATGAAAGATTGTCAGCCCATGTCTCATCACGGCCAGAGATCCGGACAGAAACTCACCCCACACCTGCTCCTTGGAGCCGGCAAAGTCAATGGTCTTGACACCACGGACCTGCTGCTGGGCAGCCATGGTCGACGTGGCAGCCTTCACGGCAGCCTTCGCACGGACCAGGCCTGCAGCAGCCACAAAGGTGCGGCGCTGAGCTGCAGCAACCGGAGCTGCCAGCTGGCGGGCCATTGGCGTCCGCAGAGCCTTGGAGAAGCTACGAGAAGCCATTGTATGTATATGTAAGAGGAGAATTTCCGACTTGGTCTGGGGGAAAAGAGAGAGTTCGAGATGGTTTGAGCAGGTGCAAAAAGAGAACCGGTCTGGGCGGGTGCTTCAATATATTCTCCCTAGTGAGGAAAAAATCACGTCCTCCTCGATTTTTCGTCTGACTCAATTGGTGCGGGGAGACTTGCACAACTCCGTAGGGCCAGCTCCGTTTTGTGTGGCCTGTGCCTCTCCATTCGTCCCGACTTCGGGGGCTGGACCGCCAAAGTGGGGCTGCTAACAAGTCGACGCCGCCACTGAAAGATCGCTATACGATCGATACAGCATTGCTCCATACGGCCACGCAGCATGACTCTACTTGTGCTTATCGTGTCGTGTAAGATGCCATCGTATCGTACGAGAACGGGGAACGGACTGTTGAAAATGATCATATAGAATTCTTCCACAGACAGAGATATGCCGTCGAATAAGCCTCCCGCAACAAAGAACCCGCCCCAAGGACTCCTCAATATGCCTCCATCCTCCGCGCTCACTGCCATAAAGAACCTCATGCTGCCACTTCCCCTTATCTATCCTATACATGTTCTCTTTCTCGCTCTGAATGCCGCCCGTCTGCTATGCGTCTCCTCCTACTATGCATGGCAAGTACGCTAGCAACGTACCGCAATAATGCCTCGGCACCTTTATATATATATAATGCAATCGCCTCCGCGTGCATAGATGGCTCATTTGATTGTCACCCTGTCATAAACGGTGCCACGTACCGATCCTCCCGCCATCGAGTTCCGCACGTTCCTCTTAAAGTTCTCTCGGTGCGATCGCAAGTCTTCGGCTGCCTCCTTGTTCAGGGGATCCGAAGCATTCGGCTCAAGGAAAAGGAACTTTAAGACAGCAAGAGTCAGCGGGGAGTCACACCGTGAGATACGCAGAAACGCATATAAATCTCTCACCTGTAAACCAACAATCACTGCATTGAGATTGAGCACAGGCTTCCAGTCCTCGCGCAGGATGTTCAGGCACACTTTGCCCATCAAATCAATATTCGGGTGGTAGATCTTCTGCTGGCACTCGACCTTGGGCGGCTCGTGGGGGAAGTTCTGGTTGATGCGAAAATCAAAGTTGAAGCGACCTCCGCGGTACATGCCCTCGTCAGGCTCGATGGTCAACACAAAGTTCAGAATGTCGTCTGGGTCGGGGAAGTCGATGCGCATCGTGCTTCCAAGTGAAAGCTCCGAGAGATCTAGAATCATCAGTAACTGAAGAAGCAGCCCAGAGTGTTGCAGCATATCAACACTGATCCATACCTTTCTGTATCCGCAGCTGCGCTGCCGTCACTTTCTTCTTCTTGCCACCAGCTGCCGCTCCCTCTGCATTCTCAGCCTTCTGCTGCTCCTTTTTCTACAGAAAAGTTACGTCAGTACTTTGTATGGCACTTTGATCCGCCTCCATAGTCACCTGCAGCACGTGCGGCGACTTACCATAGACCAGATTTTCAACATCTTGGCTGTGTGTGCACGTGCCTCGGGACGTGCTTCTATACGTGACGGTATAATATGCAAACGAAGGGAAAGTATGCGCGAGAAATCAAGAGAACGTGTCGTCGATCGTTAGATAGCGCGGGCCGTTCGGATAGTTGGCAGATTATTAATAGGACGAGCAATGAAGTCGTGCCACGTTCGCTAGAAATAGTAGATTCTCAGAGCAAGTCCGGCGAAACAGAACTGTTCCCAAAACCAAGGGAGAAGGTGTTGCCTTGTTACTTGATCTCTTGACGTGAAGCGATCGCGGAACCGGAGGACGAGCAACGATAGACTCGAGCGTGCTGAGAAATGGGCCGATGGCAGGCCGAATTTATCGTCTCTTGTCTCTTTGTGGACACGCTTCTTTGTCGAGCTCGGTCGCTAGGGAGCAGCGCAGTGGATTATCGTAAAGGCAGGCAGTGAATGAGTTGACGGGCTTAACAACAGGAGGGTATCTCGCTTGGTGTGTCGTGGAGGCGTTGGGATTTGTCAAATAGAAGTAGTCGGATCTTGATACGGCATTACAACTAGGCTTCGCCTCATCAGGCCGACAGCAGCGGGGCAGATTCATCCCACCGAGGAACTAGATGGTGCCCAAGCTAGGGGCCAATAAATGGGGCAAACACGCTGACGGCAGAACTCGGAACATCAATTGACCGAAGACAAGGGGATATCGCTTAATTAAAGACATACAATAAACGACTGACTAGCTGTGAGGATACAAAAACAAATGGGAAACAATAAATAACATGAAACGGTCAAAAGAAGAAGACCCGAAAAAGGGACGGACAAACGCCAGATTCCATGCCGATTTGCACTCTCTGGCAACCTATTTGCAACATATATGGCCTTGAACCACCTGACACAGCTATTTTATCGTTTGTATAGAACTCGGGTAAATCAAAACGCTCAGGTAGTCAGAGATTCCAACTCCTTTTGTCGTACGCTTCCAAATAGCGATTAGACTGATATTCCCACTCGTTCGGCTTGTTGGACGTTCTGAGCTAGGTCTGTATTCCAAACATTCTGGAAATGTGCATGTGTCCGTTTACCGCCGCGCAATACAGCACATCAGGCCGGTCTTGCCGAGGAACACGAGGAAGCCGATGAAGCGGAATGTGGACAGCGCCGCAGTAGAGAAAAGCAAGAATCTGAAGAACCAAGCAGTACGGGCCGTGGTAGTGCTCTGTAGAGACAAACCTATTAGCAAAGCGTCCGAGAAAGCAAAGAAAAAGGACAAAACGTACCGTAGGGCCTAGATTGTCAAAGTTCGAGCTCGTAATAACAACGGCCAACAGACAGTTGGAAAAGAGCCACAAGATGACCACCATCGTTCGGAAAGACTTGTATGAGTCCTGGATATCCTTGGCCTCCACCTCCTCCTCAACCTTGGGCGGTTCAAGGGCACGTTTCACCGTGGACTCGAACTGCTTGTCAATATCCTCTTGCGGCTTGTCGATTTCCTCCACCACCACTTCATCCTTCTCGCCCTTTGTGATTTGTGCAGAAGGAAGTGCCTCTTGCTTGTCAGAGCCCTTCGTACCCCACGACACATCGTGCCAGTTGTTGAAGGCATAAATCATCAGGATGTTGATGTATGTAGTCATGAGAATCATGTACTGGGGGAAGGAGTGGAACATGTGCCAGGGGTCGAGGTAGAGGAACGAGGCGATGAAGTAGATACCGTAAATCGTGAAGAGGGCCAGAATGATGACACCGGCTGCTCCAGCATTCGAACCAAACACACTGGCAAAAAAGTCCTGGATGTTGTCTGTGTCAATCTGTTCGCTGACCGGCGTCTTGAGGGCTCGCACTACCAAGTAGACGGAAAGAACCAGAATGTAGGCCTGAATGAGACCAAAGACGGCAAACGATGTGATGTAAGCGTACTTCGAGCCCTTAGGCCGATTGCCCAGAGCCAAAATAAACTGCAGGATAACAAAAGCCAAGTAGATATACTTCAAAATGAAGTTGATGATGGGAGTTGCCGTGTCACCAAATGGCCAGCCGTGGTGCTTCGTTGTGGTGTCAGGCTCGCCAACGAGATTCATAATGACAGACGTCGTGAGCCAGTAAGAAGAGAGCGAGAACCAAGAGAACAAGAGATTGGCAAAGTTGTACAACAGCTGGATGTGGAAGAAGAACATGCGGAAGATGTTGTGCCCGCTCTTATAGAAACGTCCGAAATGCATGGCAGAGTACAAGCTGGCTGCGAAGGAACCGTTAAGCCAACGACGACGCTGGCTGATGAACTCGGGAGCACCCTCGGGCACATCGGTCTCGCCCTTGGCGGCCTTGATGTAGGAAAGATGCCATTTCTGACCAGCCTTGGCGACCAATTCGAAGCAGAGAATACGATCCTCGGCCAAGAACATGTTCTTCTTGAAAATGTTCATGCCCTCGATACCTTTCTTGCCGAGAATGGCAGAAAGCGTGTGGTCACCGTGGAAGTACTGGTCGAGTGGGCGACCCATAATGGCACGGAAGCGGTAGGCCGAAAAAGCACCGGGCAGCACACTGACGTAGCCAAATGCACTCTCGAGGGGCTTGTCCAGAATATTGGAAATCTTGTACTCAAAGTTTTGAATGGCCACGAGAGGGTTGAAGAGCTTGCTGCCGTTCTTACCCAACATGGCGTGAATTTCACCACAGGCGCCGCCTAGGTCCTTGTCGTTGTAGAAACCCTCCCAGAGGGCAAGCAGCGACGTCGGACTGGGCTTGGTACCAGCATCGAGCAGAATGCACACCTCGGGGTTCAGGATGCGGCCAAAAGCATTGAAGAGCCAGCGGTGAGAGTTGATCTTCTTGCTGTTCTTTTGCTTCAGACAGAAGATGAACTGAACGGGCGGTAGTGTGTTTTTGCTGTCGCCAACAGGACGAATCAGCTGCTGTGATGGCGTCACAGACAACTGTGTGGTGTACTCGAAGATGTGAGCGACGGTCTCCTGGCCATCGACGTCCTGCTTGATGACACCATCCTGGTAGATACCAACGGTAGCCAGCACGTCCAACACGCTCTTGTCGGTGTTGTTGAGACCGTCAAAGACAAGACAGACGACAATTTTCTGCCACGCAGGTCCACCCTTGTTCCAGAACGTGGACTTCTTCAGGTTGACAATTTCTCGAATGTTCTGCATGACACCGTGCAAAGTACGAGACACCAGCACCTTATCTTCGTTGTAGTAGGTGATGGCAACGAGCAGCTCTGTGTGGCGGTTGTACATGCGCGGGCGCAAGTCATAACCGTTCTTGAGAGTGAAGTCGTTCGGGTCACACGTGGCAGCGGTGTATCGCATCTTGTAAAACTCATCGTGGTTCGCCTCGTTCTCGATGTACTCTGCTTGAACCGAGTTGCGGATGGCACTAGGGACGGGATACTCAATGCTCAGGACGGAGCCCTGGACAAGCTTGACCTTACGCGTCGGATAGCGTTTGAGGCCACCACCAGCGGCCTGCTTCTGGCGCCGGTAGAAGCTGTCGTCTGGATCGCCGCCAGCCACTGAGATGGCCGACTGGGGCCTTTGGATGCCGAAGCCACCATAGGGATCCTGGTCTGGCCGGTAGGCGCTACTAGACATGCCAGTGTCGTTCTGGAAGGGGGATGGGGCATGCGGGAAGGCGCCCGAAGCGCCACGAACGGTGGTACTAGCACCAGGAGTGTAGGACTCGGTCAGGCTGTAGGTCGACTCCGGCCGGATGGCAGGCACACCGGCACCCAGGTGATCGTGGTCATATGGCGACGTTCCCTGGTTTAAGAGGGCGTGCTGTGACTCGTCGGGCTCATCTGTTGGTGGTAGGTGGTACTGCGATGCGTTGACAGAGCGTCAGCATGCTGGGCTTCATTTGGTTCTGAGAAGCCAGTGTGGCTCTTACCTGGCTCCCTGACGGGAGATCCTGTAAATTGTGGCCACCGTAATCCTCGGCATCATGGCCATGGTACGCCATCGTTGCAATGATGTCAGTGGCGATGAGGCTGATGGAATGTGCAATGAGCGACCTGGAGGGCAAACAGGTTGTTCGTGATGTTGATGAAGAATGAAGAATGGCAGCCCAGAACTACTAACTGGCTACGTGCCGTTATTTGACGGTTGGTGGAAAGGGGGAGGGGGCAAAGCAGGGGGTTGGAGTCTTGGTTTCTTCGTTTGGACCAGCTGTGGAGGCGCCACAGTAGGGATCCGTGTCGGTAAAGCTTCGCACAAGAATAGAGACTCCGCCGAGAAACAGAGATGGGCGGGGACTAGAGGAATGCTTGACGGTGCGTAGCGTGCTTGCCGATGATAAAATGTTAACACGTTCAACCAGGAACCAGTGTTTTGTTCTGCAGCATCGGGTGCAGAGCGCGATCGGGTGAAGATAAAAGAAGGGAAGCAGAAATCAAGGTTCCAAGAGGCGGAGCGGATCCAAGACGGGACAAGGGGGGGAAAAGGAGGACATTGGAGCTGGCAGCTGGACGGGTATGAAAAAAGCAAGAATGCTAATTAGACGTACTGCTGTGGCGGAGTCCACCTATGCATTTGCAGCAAGGCTTGTGCTAATTTTAGGGGGGCCTCCGCCCTCTCAGACTTTGCAGCACGAATGCTGACGGCCAGATTAGGACGATACTTGCTCCTACTGTCTTACAATGCCTGTTCCCTCTCAAAAGAAGGATTTTGGGACAAGAGCGTCAAGGCTAGCCTGCTTCCTTCGCGTCTACGATGCACGAATCCGCCCGTCAAGTCTGCCTTTCAGCCCCTGAAACCAGCCAGCCGTTATGTTACGTGATTTGAAGGACTAGCAAGATTATGTTCGAGATGCAATCTCCATATGTGAATGCAACATGTTTCCTGGTGAACAGAGTCCCAAAACACGTATGTACGCTTTGACTACGGAGTACTTCGTACAGCCTGGGTCTCCGACTGGTTATGCCACAGTGTTGTGTGTCAGCGCTGTATGTAGTGCATGCAGTGAATGCAGGATATATACGAGCCATCTCGCCCCGTGCGCGGGCTTGGAAAGACACATCGTAATACTTCGTCCTCGTATTATGTGTACGGATTACTTTACGTGTAGTGTTACCGCATGTGTTCGATTTGAAACCCCTTTTGTCAGTGGCGTGTCGAACATCCCCGT
This sequence comes from Leptographium lundbergii, assembly GCA_001455505.1. Taxonomy (NCBI): domain Eukaryota; kingdom Fungi; phylum Ascomycota; class Sordariomycetes; order Ophiostomatales; family Ophiostomataceae; genus Leptographium; species Leptographium lundbergii. Next base: position 261,504 of record LDEF01000004.1, read on the forward strand.
TTAATATTTGGGGCTTTGGTTCAATCTTGCCGGGATCAAACAGTTTTACGACCAACTTGTCCATTGCGCCACATACTTGGGCTCGTGGCTGTGTGTCAGCACAACATGCCCCATTTATTAGGGCAACAGTTACTCGCGACCGAGAGTTCTTTCTTCGGCCGAGCACTGGTCCCTAAGACATTGCATGTGAGATGCTCCCGCTTCCGCTTGCCTCGTATTTGGCCTCTGGGAAACATTCCGTCAGATAATTTCAAGTGCCGTGATATGGCGACCTTTTATTCGTCGCGTTCTCTCTCCAACCAAACAAGATTTCCCATCTTGTGGATAAACGATAAAAATAGAGTTGGTGTATCCTACTCCGTACTATTTATTGGTAAGTGGCGGTGATGTGTGGACCACACTGTCCTTATTTGGGCTTTATGCGGCGGTGCAGGTGAGATAAATGTTAGGCTTTCCTATACGAAGACGTAAGATACGTCTTTCATACTAGCAATTGGCCTATTGCTGTAGAGCAAAAAATTTTCATTCAAACCCGATGTATAAGTTGTGCGTCCTTCCACACATATCACTACTTCGTACAAAAGAACGCTTCAAAAAGAAGTAGAGTTGTGGATGGTCAGTGATAAGCTCTCCCAGTTCGAAGTACTCTGTATTACATACTTGAAACATGTATACTCCGTAATGCTGGCTGCCTCCTCACCAAAACAGCGCGCAGGCGCGCCTTACCTCGGACTTAAGGCTTTCCTACCTTCTTGTCTTTGTTTTCTACCGCTTACACTCGGCTAGTGTATACCAGATGCGAATATGGCGCACTACGGTAGGTGTTTGTCTAGTTACGAGTTTCGACCAATTCCTGCGATTTTTATCACGTGTCGGACGCAACATTTGGAATCAGAGATGAGAAGCTGGAATCATGGTGTCATCTTACTTTCGTCTTGATCGGCATATTAGTTGGTATAAAGGCTCACCAACGACGTGGATAGCCCAGATTTGGGAGTAAGCACGGTGTACTCCATACACAATGATCTTACTGAGTTACCATCATGGCGGCATCCATTCGGAATGAAACTGTCGAGATCCAACACGACGTAAGGATCAATGTTGTAATTTCAGAGCCCTCCTCGACCCTTTCTAACGCCAGACCCATCGCTCTATTTCTCCATTTCTGGGGCGGCTCTATCCGCACATGGTCGCACGTCGACACACTGATTGACGGCCATCTCACAACTATCGCGCTTGACTTCCGCGGTTGGGGCGGCTCAACGGGGCCCGATGCCGCCGATGCCTACACCATACAGGCTCTCGCTGGAGACGTACAGGGTGTCGTGACCAAGCTCGGACAGTACGGCCTTGTTGGTAACAGCGGAGTCGTGCTGGTCGGCCTCTCCATGGGCGCCAAGGTGGCCCAGTTGGTGGCGGCACGGTCGAACCATATCCGCGGGATTGTCCTCGTCAGTCCGGCTCCGGCGACACCGTTGTGCCTACCGCTTGATATGCAAGAGCAACAGCTGCATGCCTATGACAGCGTGGAGCCGGCAACGTTTGTAGCGAAGAATGTTCTCACCGAATCGTTCCACGGCGACAAAACTCTGCCTGCTTTCGTTGTCGAAGACATGCTCCGGGGAAACAGATGGGCCCGGGCAGCGTGGCCTGCCTATGCTATGGCGGAAGACGTGACGGCAGCGATCACAGCAAGTCCGGTAAAGCCTACTTTGGTACTCGCAGCAGGCAAGGACAGGGTGGAGCCCCTCGACCGCGTGAAGGCCAAGGTGTTCGACCGCATTCCCGGTGCGCAGCTGGTGATTCTGCCAGACTCGGGCCACCTGTCGCCTCTGGATGTGCCGGAAGCAGTGGCCGAGCATATACTTAGCTTTGTTGAGGAGCTATCGAGGTCGGTACCGAAATAGCCAAGAGACATGTCGTTGGTTGGCTCCCCGCTTACGATTCTGAACCAACATACTATGTTGAAACGCAACAGCCGTCGTGAGACGGACAATCGGCGATTATGAACGTCTTGTTTCACGAAAGTAGCAGGCTCCCAAGGACGCGTCTTGCATTGATTAGAACAACAGAATCGTACGAGTCCGAGTACTCCGTTGCAAACTGGTACGGCTGCTGTTCGGGAGTATGGGAAATTTTGGAGAGCTCCATCAAAGCAAATATCCCGATGCGGAGCCGATCTGTTGCAATTTGCTCTTATACTCCGTACTTGTCGATCCCATGCTTTTTCTTACAATCTCAACCCAGACGAGTAAAGCTGCCGAAAACTACGGAGTAAGGTGTATTTTTACTGTCAATAATACAGAGGGTCAGATTAAGGGATCCGTTTTCTTTGCCTTTACGAAGTATACTGCAGCCCGGACCTCGTCAACTCTTTGCTCTACCCTGCCTTTCGCTGGTGCGTGAAGCAATAAGATACGCAAACTCGTATGTCTGTACATAGCAATGAGCTATACTTTGGTTCCGCATGCGGACGTCCGCATCATCAACAAAGAAGTGCTCGTATGGAGTTGTTGGTGTGACTGACAGAGCGGCTACGCATACAAGATGTATCATGTGACTCGCATATACGGAATACGACGATTAGATACGGAGTAGCGTATGTAAGATATCTTACATATTTTTACGAAGTACCCGCCGTGGCGTCACTTCGCCACACAGTAAGATACATAGCAAGTGATATCCTCACAAATCTCAGCTTATGAAAGCCACTTCGTTAACGAGACCCGGGGCCTGCATCTGAACAATATACGTCGTATTACCAGGGTAGGATTTTAATATGGAACCGATGGCCTAACTCCGTCCACAAGACCCTGGCAAACGCACCCTCCTGCGTGGACGATGTTTCGCTAAGACGCCGAGACTTCCTTCCCAATTTATCCTCCACCCGGCACACGCTGCTCTTTGCCTGTCCACGTTATTTCCCTTTCCCCTGGTCTAGTGGGACTAACCCCATTCCGGTGCCTCACCCCCTCTCAGCCAACTGATACGCCCTGCTCCCTTGGACAGCGCCCCTTGGAAGGTTAATTCCCTCATTCCCTAACAGGGAGCTCAACCGTTTGCTGGTGTGTAAACGCATAGGACATCGGATTCTGCTAGGCATGGAAGTACCGGGTCGCACCTGCATTGGCCATTAGCGTGTGGACGGCTCGGTTTTCAACTCGTTTTCTTCATACCCGTACTCTCTCCATCCCCTTCGCCAACCTGCCAGCCGTTCTCGATCGTCTCTGCTTCTTGATACCGATCCACCCGCTCCGCAAATCTTCAGAGCAATCGTATCCTTCGCTTTCTCCCGGTTGTCCCTCTCCCTCCCCACGAACCATCGCATCCATCGACAACGCCTGCGACGATACATCTAATCCCATTCTCATTCTTGGCCGACTTTGTATCCCCGGAGGACATTCGCCAGTATCAGCCGATGTTGGTGATGCCCTGTTAAGCCTGCCATCGGCTTCCATTCCAATTCGCAATTTCGATCTTTACCCAGAGCTAGTCTCGCCATCCGTTCGTTTTGAGCAATTTCCAAGGCTCTTTGTGCGCATTCCGTCTACGCGTCTTTGTCTTCCGCATATCCTCTAGATCGCTTGCGCTTTGGATCCGAAAGGTACTTCGTCTGAACGTTTCTCTCGACTTCGCTATCATCATCCCCCTTCACCAGTGACAACAAATCTTCCAACGGGCTTTGCCACCTCTGCAAATCCTCACATCGCTGAAGGAGATCACGTTACCTGGATAATCGGCTGGAATCGATCATCTCTCGAAGGACCGTGACGTGCGGTCTTCATTAACGCGTGGTATCTAACGCTACTGCAACACTTCGTCTCCATACAACGTCACGATGCCTGCTCATCCAATCTACGGAAGCCCAACTTCCTTACTTCGTGAAGCACGAGCAGCAGGTCCGTCTCACCGGAACGGGATACGTTACTGGCCTGTATATCGAGGAACGCTGCTGCTAACCGTCCACTATAGAAGTGCTAAATCGCCTCCTCCCAAGAAGCAGCTGCGTCACTTGCCCGGACTCCACACCGGAGTGCCCGACATGTCCGTCCGGACAAAGCTGTCAGGTCACCGTACCCCTGACTTGTACCGAGTGCCCGAGCACCTACTGTGCTGCCGATGTCACGGCGACAACGACGGCAAAAGCTCAATCCAAGGACAAGCCCAAGACCGGCGCCATCGCTGGCGGGGTGGTTGGTGGTGTCGTTGTGATCGCTGTGTTGACTTACTTGGTTTGGAGATTCTGTGTCAAACCCAAGAGACAGCAGTATGCCACCAAGGAGCAGATAGAAGTGAACGCCGACCACGTTGACGGGGATGGCTCGTTCAACACCCGCCGGGCCCAGAGATCATCAACGCACACAGTGCACTCGATCGCGTCTACTGTCCTGACCCGAGCCTCAAACATCATACAAATCGCATATATCCCTGGCGTCATGAACCGGGCATCGCCGTCGTCTCCCGCAGTTCTTGTTCCGCCTGTTCCACCAATCCCTATTGCCATTTCGGGCGCATCGCAGGCAAACGGTCCTGCCGGGCATGAACAGCACTTCTTCGTGCCTGGCGATCTGCGCGACTCTACGTACTCTGGCTTCTCTGGATTCAGCGATCGGACATCGTTTGCTCGAACTTCATATGCGCCACGGTCTAGCATTGCCTCAACGATCTATGGAAAGAACGCCGTTATCGTTGCGCCACCACAGACCGGTATGAGGGCGAAACCAACAGTGGTCAATCTGAAGTCGCCAAACGGATTGGCACCACCCGTCCCGCATGTCGATTACGCGAAATACAACGATAACAACCGCAGAAACCACAGCCCACGGCCTAGCAGTGTCGCTAACAGCACCTTTAGTGTCGGCTCGACCTTTCTCAGCAATGCCAGCGCGGCACAGCCAGTCCGACCCGTTGTGGTTCGGGTTGGGACTACGCAGAAGAGGTCTCTGCTGAGCCAGAACACGTCGGCATTCGACTCGAGCTCCGTCTCTGACACTGACAGTGTCCTGATTTCCCCAGTTGGCGAGAAAGCACCATCTTCCGCCGCTGGCGTTGGTCGTGAGTCGACTGCCACCCTCATTGAGGACTCTCCGACGCCTGATCAAGGCCCATTTTCCGACCCGCCAGCACATTCCGCTGATCAACGAGAAAGCGGTCTCATCTCTGTAGCCGAGGAATCCACAATGCCAGCATCTCCGAAGGTTGCACCGAGGTCAACGGAGCGCAGAGAAAGTCCTTTCAGTGACGAGCATGCGACCCATGACAACTGATGCCATTGTATTCTTTCCTTTATCTTGACGAATCCCCCGTTTGTTTCGATCCGGCTCGTACATTTTGCGATTTCCTTGGTCTTGAACTTTTTACCCGGATCGCCCGTTCCCCTCGATTTCAAACACAAAAAATACATGAAAAAGAAGGATATACCCGGCGACAATGAACACTGTTTGGAAGAATACTTGGGTTGGATCTGTCTGGGCGGCTGACTTTTTTTTGTCTCATGTTCTTATCTTCAATTCTATTCTCCCTCTTTTTTTACGGGACACATGACACCTTTTTTTTTTTTGACAATGTAGAGCCGGGATCGTGGCATTTTCTGCATTCTCTGTACCTTATTATTCTACTGTATACGTCAGAAGTGGTTTAGATTAGATCAAACTACAGTCCACGGATCTCATGTCGATGATGTTTGTATTGAAAATTTCGGCACACCGTAAGATGCTGTAGCCAATTGTTCTGAAGGAAGAATCAATACGGAGCACGCGCGAGCCGCATCAGAAACCTTGTGGGTCGAGTAATGCAGGGATTGGCTGCACACAATGGCTGGGTTCCCATGCCCCGTGCTCACCTAACGGCGGAGGAGGAAGTGTCATTGCTTGGTGATGTGGTCAGTGTGCCTGTCCCGGGCCGTGACATTTTGATTCAATATCTGAGCCTAATACGTCGTAAGTAACTGACAGGGTGTACGGATTACTCGTAAGCCGAAATGACAATTAATTTGCAGCGGATAATCCAGGGCTCCCCTATTTCTCAGCATGCCTTTATGGAGAGTGTCCTCTCCTTCTTTGATTTCGTCCCAGTGCTTAGGTCCGGGGAGGCTCTGGAGTATGTGCAACTTTATAGTTTTCTTCCTCGGAACCCTTCATTGGCCTGACCACCTCTAGAGCATGCCTTGGGTGTGCGTGGGAGGATAGTTACCAAGCCCGAGAATTGAGGGCGGTGAGTGGGGTGGGCGAGATAATGATGTTGGGATGGACTTGCTTTGTTAGGCTCACCGCCCTGTACGAGTATACCCTACATGGCTGCTTCAGTTGTCCCTGTCGTAACTTCTTTTGTTTCGGCCTCCCGTACGGAGTACACGAAAAGTCCTGGGTAGTTACTAGAACGAAAAACGACATGGGGCTTGTCGGGTGGTCCGACCGAGGCATACGGATTACATGCAGGCATTCTGGCGGTGCTTCTTTTCCACAGCCTGCTGCCAAGACTTGACGCTATGTACAAGTACGGAGTACTCCGTACGGCTGTGTATTTAGATGACGCCTGGCTTGATGCGTTGTCTGTGCGGGATATTTGTTAAGTGTTCGGAGGCGGCCGTTATTAAGTACATACTAAGATACTCCGTACGAATTTCATGTAGCAGAAGCAGCATGGCAGCAGCAGGGGAAAGGCAGCCCGCTCCTTAGAGATAGGAGACCCTGGAGCTGGATATACCCGTCACCCAACTGAAACGACGTTTGTAAATACGTTGCCCATCCACATCTCCGCAACGCGATATTAGCAATGCTCGCGGCTGTCTGCCTCTCTCCCAAGATTGAGTGATCTGTTACACGGCTAGCAAAGCAGAGACATGTAGGGCTGCGCCAAAGTGGAGCGGAAGACGAGAGCGACAGTAAGATACATGCCCGTAGTATCGTTCGGCCGGAAATGTTGTCAAATATCAAAAGCGCGGAGGCCAAGTACGAGTGAATGTATCTTAATATTATTTCAGATTGCACAGTTTGTTCCCCCGCGACAACGTCCAACCTCTGCAGGTTTCCCTGACTGGCCAGCCGTTTTCATTTGGTGGGATGGTGGTGCGGAGATCCACATGGAGAGATTTTCACAGGGCGACGGCAAGCGGTCCTGCCCACCATCAGGATGGATCGAGTTGGGGGGTTGGAGGACTTCCGCATACAGTGCGCACACTACTACCAGCTGTTGCATGTTGGCAACCGCTGCTCCGAACAGGGACCTTCTTCGGTAGGCTTCCGCTTATTGGCTGCAAGGATGGTCAACGAAGGCTCCTACAGGTCTAGCCATTGCCAAGCCACAGGCAGCCGTAGATTTGTCAGCGGCTGTTTTACGAGTACAATGCAATGCACAGTACTCCGTACGAGTACATGCCACTGGACGTGCGCCAACACCCGGTGGCAGAGGTCCAGAGGCCTCAGACACAAGCAACATCGGGCAAATAAAAGGCTATGGACCGAGCCCCATTCTGCACGCTACGGTACAAGCTAAGATACCACGTAGCTGCTTTGCACGAACGAAAGATGGGCGTATACATGCATGTGTGTTGCTATGCTTCATGCACATACGCACAGACCACTCCTTCCACATGTTCGGCTGTCGAGCATCTCTACTCTGGCGACCCATTCTGGCACTCTCTGTGCATTTACGAGATGGCTTCTAGTCCAACTAGGTCCTCTGGGGGAACCGCTGGCATCTGCCTATAACGGAGTAGTCGCGCGTGTGGGAGCGCATCTTGCCTTTACGGCAGCCTAGAGCAAGGACAGCATAGGCACGCGGTATCCTGTATGGAGTACATATGCAGATTGCGATAGCTGGGACAGAGCAATCCCACGCAAGCTCGAGGAGCCAGGCCAGCGACAGCACCATTGGTCAAGACGCTGCCGCCGTTTCCTGCCCAGCTATTTTTTTCGTTCGCAGGAAAAGGTGCAGAGATGGGCTCTGCCGCCCAGGACGTGCGTGCACTCGTACTCGTATGCATATCCCAGGCCGCCTTCTTTTTCGCGGGTTTTTTCTCCGAGCAGCATACGGGGGCGCAATGTGCCGAACGGACTCTTGCTCTCGTCGCCTGGGACTCTTGGGCCTTCGTACCCTGCTCGGAATGGTCGCAGCACCAGCTGTGGTGGGTTCTGTCGCACCCTCGCGGTTCGTCCTCCGGCTGGCTCCTCGTTGTGCGCTAGGCGATAGAGACTGACAGTTTTCGCCGTGCCCACTGCACTGCATCGAGATGCTCCACGGTGCTGTAGGGAGGGGAGCTTTGTTGCAGGCTAGCAACCCACCCCCCTTGCTCCTACCAGACAACCATGCCGGCCACTACAAGGCATGTTGCTGACTGGCTGCGTCCAAACAGCCGACTTTGCCATTCGTCGCGTTGGCTGCCTCATTAATTCGGTTAATTCAATTTATGGGGGTTGAAAAATGACTCCGGACGGAATACCGACCGAAAACCACGCCGCAGTCACAGTATATCCTCCCATCACGCTTGGGTCTCCCCTGTACTCCGTACCGGTATCATCTTCTCTCGCAGCATTGCTCTCATAGAGAGGGACCTGCTTAGACCCGCTTGCACGTCTCCTCCCTCCCTATTGACCTAAACCGTAAAGAGAATAATAAAAAGAAAAGACAGAAGAAAGGAGAAAAAAAGACGTTGGGGACCCCTTCCATTACACTCTCCCTCTCCATCCACCCTTTGCTACTTTTCCAGCTGCGCACCATCTCCGTCTTCTCTTCCGTCCTTCTATCTGCAGCCGCCTTCCGCATCGTACTCCTTTCAGATCCGTCTTTTCGCTTCGTCTGTCTGGCGAATTTCGACTCTGTCGCCCTACCCCGCCCGCCCGTTCACCTCCTCCCATACCATTCGTCTCCTCGCTGTAGGACCGGGAGCTGTCAGCGGTATACCTCGATACTAGCATCACCTGCAGCCTCCATCTCCCACCGGCCTTCGCAACTGAGCCCATAGGCAGACAGGACTGCGGACAGTGGTCGACACAAACACCAACAGCCAATATACCCTACAACGACAAGCCCCGTCAGCACCCAACGTCGGCAGTCACATAGCCCCCCGCCAATCCCCAGCCGAGAAACCTCCTCTTGACCGTCTTGCTTCTCCCCTCTTGCTCGTGGCGATTCTCTTACGTCCCACCTGTATCTCCTCCTCCCTCGTTCTCCCGCGTCTCGACTGCCTCCCAGCCTTGTCACACTCGTTGCCATCCCCCAGAAACAAAAGTCAAGCCGCATTGCGACATTTCCAACGACTACCTCTATTCTTGCTAGCCCAAACCAAGCTAGCTAGCTACGAGTACTAACGGTACTATCTCTAATCTCTCGTTTCTCGACTTCCACCGCCGGCTGCGGCCAACCATCTGCTCGATCCCCTCGTCTGCTGGAACTGTCTCTTTTGAGCTGCCCCACAGACTCTTTCTTCTCCTTTCTACTCTTTTGCACCCCCCCTCCTCCTATTCTTGTCAAGCCACCTCATCACGTCCTCATTGTCTTCTCTACACGCCACCTTCAATCGGACGCCAAACGATAATACTAGCAACTGCTACCTTTCAAATCCGACGAACGAGTCCGTGGTCGCGCGGCGACTTCCCTTACAAAACAAAATGGCGAGCAAGATGGTGCTGTACAAGCTGGTGGTGCTTGGTGACGGTGGTGTGGGGAAAACAGCTTTGACAATCCAATTGTGCTTGCAACATTTCGTCGAGACGGTATGTTCTGCTTCAAGCCCGTCGTTCCTCTGATCTTTCCAGTTTCGTCAAGCTCCCCCCCCACCCTCGTGTCTTCCGGAAGCATGGACAATCTCGGCATCCAATCACAAACTTGTACTGCCTAATTCTTTCCATCTTACTACCTATCGCTGCATGTCTTTTCACTCTTTGAGACTTCGTGTCAGCGAATCTGCTTTTACATTGCTCTGGGGCCTTCATTCCGCGTTCGCCTTTGTTGCTTTGCTCCCCTACCCTTCTACCACCTGCTCTCCCCCCTGTATCTACGTGCATACGCATATGCCTTCCCTACTCGTGGACATGCCGTCTAACTTTTGAACAGTACGATCCGACTATCGAAGACTCGTATCGCAAACAGGTCGTCATAGATGGCCAGGCTTGCATGCTCGAAGTACTGGACACGGCCGGCCAGGAGGAGTACACAGCTTTGCGCGACCAGTGGATTCGCGACGGAGAGGGCTTTGTCCTAGTCTACAGCATCTCATCACGGTCATCCTTTTCCCGCATCAAACGATTCCACCATCAGATCCAACGAGTGAAGGAGTCCACGGCCTCGTCGCCATCATTTCCCGGCTCGCCACTGTCCGCCGTGAGCCCGCAGGCACCGGTGCCTGTCATGCTGGTCGGCAACAAGAGTGATCGCGTGACTGAACGCGAAGTTTCGACGCAGGAAGGCCATGCCCTCGCTCGCGAACTGGGCTGCGAGTTTGTCGAAGCATCAGCGAAGAACTGCATCAATGTGGAGAAGGCCTTCTACGATGTTGTGCGCATCTTACGCCGCCAGCGCCAGCAGGCCGCACGCCCACCACCTCCTACCGGTAGCAGCCGCCGACCGCAAGGCAGCGAGAGCAGCTCTCGGCGGACTGACTCGGAACGTTACCGAAGAAGCAAGAGCGGCAATCGGTGTGTCATTTTATAGATGGGCTTCCTGGACATGATCTCTCTATTCAGGGCGGAGACGTGCTCTAGGTGTAACGCTCTCTTTTGTCGTCATTGGCCTCTCCTCGCTCTTGTCTCGATCCCGGCATCTTTTTCTTCTGAAAGATGTCACACTAGCCGCGGATCCTAATCCACGACCGAGATGCTGCTGGTTATACCCTCCCGCTCCTCAAGCCTCGAAGCGAACGTCTCCACCGAAGCATTTCAAATGCATGCAAAACGCACATGATATAATACACGAGAATTTCTCGTCACGATTTGACGACCGCGCACGCCAGGCAATACACGGACAATATCCTATTTCAGAGGGGTTTTATTGAAAAGGAGGAACAATGCTGTCGATTGTTTGGCTAGCTTTTACTATATCGACTGGATTTTTTATACTTTATCATTCCTTATCTACGCTCTTTGCCTCCTGCATACTGCTTTTCTTCGTGGACGGCCGCCCTCATTTCTATTATCTGTGTCCTGGAGCTTTCCTTGTCGCCTGTTGTGGGATAAAACACGTCTGGACTGACGGACACACGCACTCCATATTGTTTCAACGAGCAGAGCATGGTAAGCTTCTGATCCTGGCGCACGGCGTATAAAAAAAGCAACATGATGAAAACAAGAGACGGGCGACCGCAGATATGAACGCCACAAGGCTACGGGGTATCGTCTGCCGGGTCTACGCTCATTTTTGCTGTTAGAAAACTGCAGGCTCTGCTTCTTTGGAGGAGATGGAAGGAGACGGCAGAGCTAGCTGGAGTTTTGGAGTCTGGTCTTATACTCTACATTTTCTCGTCTGACAGGTGTGTCTGAAAGATATGTTGTTTTTTGGTTGTTGTTCGTGAAAGCTGTTGCATCTTTTGGTTGCTATCGTCTTGTCTTCTGTCATTGCTGCCAGTGTGCTAAAGTTAACTAGCAGCTGAATGTTTCATATGGGGATACTGCCGATATTCCGCCTGTCTTTGTTTCGAGTTTTCATTTATCATCCCGCCCGGGATGATTGTAATATACGTGTGCATTTTGGAGTGGCTTTGTATTGGACTTCTATTTGAGACTCTTCGTGCGTACAGATGCTGAATTACGCAAGAGTGGAATTGCATTGACTGCCATAGATGTTCCTCTAAGACCTTTTGATCCGCGAGAAAATAATAAGAAATTCGACATGAATCTAGCTCTGCTTCGCATTCTGTCTTAATACTTCACGTGAGCTGCAGCCCTCTTAGCTGTTCGTTGCAGATTCGATTTGTTGTTCATATGATCGGTACCAATAAGACACCGTTGAACAGAGCTAAAGTGGACCCTTTCTTGTCGCCCCTGCTCACGCTAAAGATCGACCCCCCCCTTTAGGACAGAGCAAAACGCGACTGGCTTGTCCAGATCGCGAACGAACGTTAAATGGCCACTTTTACTTTACTGGAAGGCTTACATCGTAGAGCAATAACCTCATTTTAACTCCGTACTATATGTTTCTGGCGACATTCCTGTCTTCACTCCTTCTTTACACTTTGTACTCTCCTTTAATACGGTGCACTGCCTCATTAATACCCCACATTTCTTTCGAAATACACTCTTTTTTGCGGGATGGATGCGCCTTGATTTGCATTTCCTTCGGAGTACGGGTTTTATGATACGACATAACATCTGCGCATATTGTGTGTGAGACAGCGACAGCTATCAGTTCCGAAGACAAGACGACACTACAGGTTTTCCGGCATCGCTGACCGAGCAACAGCGGCACTTGAACGCAGCCATGGCGGGCTTCCTACGCTTCCGCTTCCTGGCAATTGCCATGGTGTTCCACCTGGTCTACATATTCTCTATATTCGACATTTACTTTGTCAGCCCCGTTGTCTCTGGCATGCGACTTTTCCAGCCCGAACGGCCTGTCGACGCCAAAGCTCCAGCTGATCGCCTCGTTCTGTTTGTTGGTAGGCGCCTTTGAGCCCGGATGTCCCAAGTCTTTAAGAGGCTTTGTTCCTTGCTTACAGTTGTGTCAGGTGATGGCTTGCGCGCCGACAAGGCGCTCCAGTCACATCCCGAGCCATACCCAGAAACGGAGGACGACTTAATCCCACGACCGCTTGCGCCTTTCCTGAGATCCAGAATCCTCGAGCACGGAACCTTTGGGGTGTCACATACGCGCGTGCCCACCGAGTCGCGACCGGGCCACGTTGCCCTCATCGCTGGTCTATACGAAGATGTTTCGGCAGTCACCACCGGCTGGAAGCTCAACCCGGTTCATTTTGACAGCGTGTTCAACCGCAGTCGCCACACATGGAGCTGGGGTAGTCCGGATATCCTGCCTATGTTTGAACTGGGCGCCGTCCCTGGCAGGGTTGATGCCTTCTCATATGCAGCCGAAGACGAGGACTTCTCACAAGACGCCACACACCTTGACTACTGGGTTTTCGACCATGTCAAGGAGCTCTTTGCTGAGGCTCGCACCAACGAGACTCTGGCTGCTAGCCTGCACCAGGACAAGATCGTGTTCTTCTTGCATCTGCTAGGCCTAGACACCACCGGCCATGCATACCGTCCCTACTCCAAGGAGTACCTGAACAACATCAAGGTGGTAGACAAAGGTGTCAAAGAGATCACCGAGCTGATCGAGAGCTTTTACGGCGATGACCGCACAGCATTCGTGTTCACGGCTGATCACGGCATGAGTGACTGGGGCAGTCACGGCGACGGTCACCCAAACAACACGCGCACGCCACTGATTGCCTGGGGCTCAGGCGTTGCTGAACCTCAGCTGTATCCAGCGGGTGTGGCGACTGAAAGCATGTTTGAGACGGAGGCGGGAGACAAATCAAGCAGCGGCACCGGCGTGGCGCCAGGCCATGACGAGTACTCGTCTGATTGGAACCTCGACGATGTGCGCCGCAACGATGTGGAACAGGCTGATGTGGCTGCTTTGATGGCGTATCTGGTTGGACTCGAGTTCCCGGCCAATTCGGTTGGCGAGCTTCCTCTCGACTACGTGGCTGCCAGTCTCGAGGAGAAGGCGCGCGCCGCATTACTCAACGTGCGAGGCGTCTTGGAGATGTACCGTGTCAAAGAGGAGAAGAAGAGCGCTTCACAGCTGCGATTCCGACCCTTTCAGCCCCTGAGTGATTCTGGTGGTGGTACAGAGGGGCTTTCGGCTGAGCACCGCATGGCTGATATTGATGGACTGATCAACACCGGCCGATATGAGGAAGCTATCGAGGAGGCTGCGGCTTTGTTCAAGATCGCCTTGTCTGGTCTGCGGTACCTGCAGACGTACGACTGGCTTTTCCTGCGTGCGCTCATCACCGTTGGCTACCTTGGCTGGATCGCCTATGCTTTGACCACTGTTATCGATTTGCATGTGCTGGACGAGAAGACAAGGCCGCAAGCATCGCGGAATCTAGCCGGAGCCGTCGTCTTCTCGGCAGTCCTCCTTGCAATGTATGCGTCGTTTGCAGCCTCAAAATCACCACTGTCGTATTACGCCTACGCTTTCTTTCCTGTCTTCTTTTGGGAGGAAGTATATGCCCGACGAGCCAGTCTTGTGGCGGGACGCAGGCAGCTATTCGGACACTTCAGCAGTGGCGCCCACTTCGTCTCGCTCGTCATCAATGCAGCACTGTACATTGCCGTTATCGTTTTTTTGGTAAGCCAAAGACACAATTCTCCAGCTTCTCGAGCGTGAGCTAACACCTCGAAAGGCTCTAGGATACATACACCGTGACATTTTCACAGCCCTTTTTGTAATTGGCGCTTTTTGGCCTGCCATATACGGAATCCCATTCCTACGCCAACATCTCGCTCTGGCTGGGTTGTGGTTCTCGTCGTGTCTGGCCATGAGTACATTCACGCTTCTTCCTGCCATGAAGGTGGAAAACGTTGAGCTTATGTGAGTTTGGCCCAGCTGAACGAGATGTTGTAAATGAGGCGAGCCAAATACTAACGGCGATTCTCGCTCTTTCTCAGTCTGCTTGGCGGCTCTCTCATGGTAGCTGTCGGCATCTTATACCTTGTGTTTGAAGATACGATCCTGGCCGACTTTTCGGCAGCGACAGAGGCAAAGTCAGCGTCGGCTGCTGTTGCAAAGAGTCCTGTCGTGCGAGCCCTGTTGGGCGCCCAGGTTGGGTTTATCATCCTGTCGATGTGGGTAACGCGGTCGAGCGCCCTCTCTCTGCAGGCCAAGGCAGGCCTTCCTCGAGGCAACCAGGTTGTCGGTTGGCTTGTTCTGGTCATGTCCTTGATTGTGATGCCTTTGGCACACAGCGCCGAACCGAACCGCAACCACCTGCACCGTCTGATGGTGATATTCCTGACATTTGCGCCCACATTTGTTATTCTGACCATTTCCTACGAGGGTCTATTTTACCTGGCGTTCAGTGCGGTCCTGGTGGCGTGGGTGCGTATGGAGCACGCAGTCCATGCCTTCTCAACCCGACCGCTGCTAGCAAGACCAGCGGCCAATGGGTCAAGCAAGACGGCGGCGCTAAGCGCAACGGCCAAGACGACGGCAGCCTACAGGCCGCTCACACTTGCGGATACCCGGGTAGCCTTGTTCTTCTTTGTGCTGCTCCAGGCCGCCTTTTTCAGCACCGGCAATGTGGCCTCCATCTCGTCTTTCAGCCTGGACAGTGTTTACCGGCTAATCCCAGTGTTTGATCCGTTCTCACAAGGGGCGCTGCTGGTGGTGAAGCTGCTGATTCCCTTTGCACTCATCTCAGCCAATCTCGGGATTCTCAACAAGCAGCTTGGCGTCGCGCCATCTGCCTTGTTTATGACGGTCATGGCAATTAGTGATATCCTGACGCTCTATTTCTTCTGGGTCGTCAAGGATGAGGGGTCATGGCTCGAGATCGGCTCCACCATAACACACTTTGCGGTTGCCAGTCTGCTCTGCGTCTTTGTGGCAGGACTGGAGGGTGTCAGCGCGCTCTTTATTGCGGGCGTGGAGGTTGATGATACGATGCCAAAGCCGGCAAACGCAGTGGTAAAATTGGCAGCACGGCCGTCGACCAACGGCAAGCCACCCACGCTAAAGGTCTCAGGAAAGAATTAAGGCGAGCGCTCTTTTGATGGCCGTCTCGGCTTGTTTGTGTGGCCTTGTGGAAGAGCTGGTAAATCAAGAGTCTATTATTACGGCGTATACGCGTATATAAAATGCTTGGGGAGAGCAAGCACGTCCATGACAAGTCTACGAAAATAATAAAGTAACGAAATAAACAAAGAGTACATTGTCTACGCTCGTCATCCGGTGGGATGCATGTCCCGAATAGTTCATGAGTGGTGCTGGGCTGTTTTCGCGCTATTACTCGTTTGCCTACGGAGTATGAGTATTGCCTGAAATGAGTCGACTATGCTTTGTAAGGCGTTTCTAGCAATTGATCGACAAGGTCGTCAAATGCTGCATTTCTGCACGGGATACGGCAAAGACCAAGCGACTATTGACTATAAAGCAAATAGGATTTTCAGGCAGGAGACGTATGCAAAAAATTTATCGCTCGGCTGGGCAGTTAAGTTATAGCGGACGCGCAGACAGGCATACAACAAACACCATATGAAGACAGCTTGACGTTCGGCTGCCTTGCGCTAGTTATTTGGGGTGGTTAGGTAATATATGTGGTGGCGCCTTATGACGGCGAGTCTTGCATTAAAGCGGAAAGGCTGCCTTGCTCCTTCGTTCCTTTATTTCTGCCCGCTATGAGCAATTGTTCCTTCCGCCTTCATTGTCGCCCCCTCCAAATAAGGTCCTCTCTGCTCCATTTCATTTCCCATCCCAACTGTCGGCATCACCCTGTCACATTCAACGCGCAAACGCTTCACACGGCAGCGCGAGCCGTTTCTCAAACCGCCCGAAGTCTTCCTTTCTTTATTGCTGTCTTTCTCTTGGCTTTTCTTGTGATTCCCTGCCGGCGAATCTGAAGCGCCTAACGCGAGGGGCTCTCCCAACATCACCTTGCGTTGCCTGCCTTCGCCATCAAGAAAGGTCCGAACTTCCGACAAGGCCACGCGGTCCGTGTGTTCCTATTCACTTCCCAGCCTGCATTCGGATCGGTCTTCCCACCCACGACGACAACCACGACAGCCCGCCCGTCTCCAAATGCTCTCGTGCCTGACTTAAATCGGAACCAACAGAACCTCAACTGCTGTCAAGCAACACAAACATCGCTTAATAGCATTGCCTGCTTGTTTAAAGACAGCGAACATCAGCGAACCCGTTCGACTGTCACCATACAGCAACTTAAGCTGCCTTGTGTCGCCTTGTTGCTCTCTCCACTGAGCCATCTCGACACAGCCGGCTTCACTAACCCTGCAGCTACACGCGTATCCTCGACCTAAACACGGCTAACACCAAGCACCGCGCTCGTCGTTTCGGAGTTGCTTTGCCAATATGCCGCCCGCCATTGCCCGGCCGGGCACTACGATGCTCATGCCACAACCAAACCATGACGATATTAATGCTACGTGAGTCCATGACTTTGGAAATTTTACGACCATGGCCGCGTGGTCTTCTGCTTGGTGCGCATGAAAGTGCTGACATTTCGATGCTTAGGTGGGCGTACCTACAACAAGGCGTCAACAGCATCATGGTCAACATAGATGGTGGAATGACTATGGAGACGGTACGTTTTCGACCTGCGTTTGCCAACATCTACTTCAGACTTGACTGACTTATCCCTCCCAGTATATGGGGACATATACGTGAGCAGCTCAGTCCCCTTCCTCTAATGTTGCATTCCGTACTAGGATCTAACCTCGATTAGGGCGATTCACAACTTTTGTACTTCCCAGAAAGCGGTCGGCCTGCACCAGTCGTCTTCTATATCGGTTGTTGCTCACCGAGGAGGTAAGCAATATCCCCGCTAGCTTTTGCGGTCCCTGTTATGCTGATCGGCGACTAACTATGTGTTTGTATAGCGCATCTGCTTGGAGAAGATTTGTACGAGAAGTTGACCGATTACCTCACTGGGCATCTCGAAGGTCTCCGCGAAGAGGCATCTCACCATAGCGGCGAAGCGCTTCTCGCTTTCTATATCCGCGAATGGGATCGATACACTGTCGCCGCAAAGTACATACACCATCTCTTCCGGTACCTGAATCGTCATTGGGTAAAGCGTGAAATGGACGAGGGCAAAAGGAATGTCTACGACGTTTACACGTTACATCTAGTTCAGTGGCGCAGCATCCTTTTCGACAAGATCTCCGTCCAGGTTATGAACGCCGTGCTGAAGCTTGTCGAACGGCAGCGAAACGGCGAGACGATTGAATACCTGCAGATCAAGCAGGTGCTTGACTCGATGGTCTCTCTTGGCCTAGACGACAGCGACTCCAGCAAGACAACATTGGACACATACCGGTACCATTTCGAGCGGCCGTTCCTAGATGCCACCCAGAAGTACTACCAGGACGAGAGCAGCCGATTTGTGGCCGAGAATCCGGTTGTGGAATATATGAAGAAGGCAGAGATTCGGTTGCAAGAGGAGGAGCAGCGCGTGCAGATGTACCTCCACCCCGACATAGCGATCCCGCTGAAGCGTTGCTGCAACCAGGCCCTCATCGCCGACCACTCTGCCCTTCTGCGGGACGAGTTTCAGTTTTTGCTGAACAACGACCGCGAAGAGGACATGGCACGAATGTACAACCTTCTGTCACGGATACCCGATGGTCTGGACCCGCTGCGGACGCGTTTCGAAGCTCACGTTCGCAATGCTGGTCTGGCGGCCGTGGCAAAGGTGGCCGCGGACACGGAGAAGCTAGACCCCAAGGTGTATGTCGACGCGCTGCTCGAGACGCACACGCAATACCAAGGCTTGGTCAAGCGCGCCTTCAACGACGAGCCCGAGTTCACGCGCTCTCTCGACAACGCCTGCCGCGAGTTTGTGAACCGCAACGATGTCTGCAAGGCAGGGTCTAACAAATCTCCGGAGCTCCTGGCCAAATACGCCGATATGCTGCTGAAGAAGAGCGGGACTGGGGTCGAAGAGTCCGAGTTGGAGGTCACCCTCACCCAGATCATGACCGTTTTCAAGTACATCGAGGATAAGGATGTGTTCCAGAAGTTTTACTCGCGCATGCTGGCCCGCCGCCTGGTGCACACAAGCACGTCGTCAGACGATGCAGAGACGAGCATGATCAGCAAACTGAAGGAGGCGTGTGGCTTTGAGTACACCAACAAGCTGCAGCGCATGTTTCAGGATATGCAAATTTCCAAGGATCTCAATACCGGGTTCAAGGAGCACGTGCAGGCCATTGACGGTTCCTCCTTGGACGGCCAATACTCCATCCTAGGGACGGGCTTCTGGCCGCTGTCACCTCCGACCACGACGTTCAGCCCACCAGCGGAGGTGCAGAACGACTGCGACAAATTTACGCGGTACTACAAGAACAAGCACGAAGGCCGCAAGTTGACCTGGTTGTGGCAGTTGTGCAAGGGCGAGCTGAAAACAAGCTACTGCAAGAACAGCAAAACGCCGTATACATTTCAAGTCTCGGCGTACCAGATGGCCATCTTGATGCTGTTCAACGACAAGGACAAGTACACATATGAGGAGATTGTGTCGGCAACGCAGCTGAACAGCGAATCTCTCGATCCGAGTCTTTCCATCATCCTCAAGGCCAAAGTACTCCTTGCATCCCCGTCAGATGGCGACAAGGTTGGGCCTGGCAAGACTTTCAGCCTCAACTATGACTTCCGCAACAAGAAGATTCGAATCAACCTTAATGTCGGCGTCAAATCGGAGCAGCGTCAAGAAGAGGCCGAGACGAACAAGACGATAGAGGAGGACAGGAAGCTGTTGCTTCAGGTATGTTTGCTCCTCTCGTTTTCTTGCCTACGACACATTGGTTCCAGCTGCTGACATGCCATCTCGATAGTCTGCTATTGTTCGTATCATGAAGGCTCGGAAACGCATGAAGCATGCCCAGCTCGTCAGCGAGACTATCACACAGATCAAGGGCCGATTCTTGCCAAAGGTTGCGGACATTAAGAAGTGCATCGAGATCCTGCTGGACAAGGAATATCTCGAACGGCTAGAGGACGACGAGCTAGGGTACCTTGCGTAAGCGCGAGGCTGCAAGCTCCAGGCGATATTTTAATGGACACTTGCTGTTCACTGTCTTCCTGCCATCGGTAAGCGCACTTACAGATACGGTGGTGTTGTGTATCCGTATGAGTAGAAGCATTGATGTGGCAGGCGGAAAAGTCAACATGTCCTACTCCAATGCCACTATATGTATGACCTTATTGATAACCTGAATTTTTCCCGTGTATGTCAACCTGCCATTGCATGTGAACAATCCACGGACTGGCTGTCGGGTGCTGGCGGTTAGAGTAGACTGTAGTACTCGGTAGTTGTGAGGAGATTACGATTTTATTGGTACCACAATTGGCGTTCTGCGCTACGGAGCACTCTGTAGTGAAGTAGCACGAGAAATGCACCAATGCGACTTATGCGAGGGCAGGGGAAATGTGGGTCTGGAAGGAGCAGCTGTATCTTACTCGTAGGCTGGTTGAAAAATTCACAGCCTCAAGCGCCAGCCATTGGCTGTTGAACCTTGCACAGCGGCCAGGGCATTATTACGGCCCCTTGTCGTTTTCACTTCTATCTTCACCACGATCCGGATTGAACGAGCGCTCGCCTCTCCCCTCGCTGCACACGCGCTTTCGTCATCAGTGGCAGCCTTCAGCGCGGACTACGTTTGTGGTCTACATCTTACGCGGTCACTCCCAGCTGGATGAGGCATCGGAGACTTACGACTCTGTGCAGTGCCAACGGAAGCCTCACGCGACCGAGACTCCCGTTCTCGTCGATTATCCACACAAAGGGCGTCACCGCGCTCTGGAACACAGGGAGAGCCGATACATCGACTCGTTACCTTTCTCTGGGCGGATCTGTGCGATTCGGCTCATCTGCAGCTTCGACTGCGGCTCACTCCAGACGTGCGGCATCGAAGCTCTTTTCGACGACTTCGTCCTTGGTCACGGCCGCGATGAACGGCACAGCAGGAGCAGCGGCTCTGGGCAAGCGAAAGACAGCGCATCCTACCGACGGCGACCGACCGTCTAAACTGCAGCGATCTCTGAACGGCGGGACGGCGGACGGAGCAGCTGACAGCGACGGCGTGATTGACGACGACGCGATGCTGGACGGCGAGGAGGTCAGCGGGGCGGAGGAAGACAGCCTGGGCAGCGAAGACGGGTTTGAGGACAGCGAGGCGCTGGATGGCAGCAGCGGACGGACAGCAAAGCGGCTTGGCCCCGGCCACAACAAGCAGCAGCAGCTGCCTCTGCTGCCGTCAGCACCGCCGGCGGTGGTTCTCGCGTCGGGCGCGGCCGAGTCGGCCGAGTGGCAGGAGACGATCCAGCGAGTGGTGTGCAATGTGGTGTCGATCCGGTTCTGCATGACGTGCTCGTTTGACACGGAGCCAGCTCTGACCAGCGAAGCGACCGGCTTTGTTGTTGATGCGGAGAGAGGATACATCCTGACAAATCGACACGTTGTCGGGTCCGGGCCGTTCTGGGGCTACTGCATCTTCGACAACCACGAGGAAGTGGACGCCTACCCGGTGTATCGTGACCCTGTGCACGACTTTGGCATCCTCAAGTTCGACCCGAAGGCGATCAAATACATGCCTATCCAGGCGCTAAAGCTGTGTCCCGACCTTGCCAAAGGTGAGTTTTGATTTTGTTCCCTCCCGTCTCAGAGATGTGGCTGACGTGTTCTCGTCTGGCAGTGGGCGTGGAGATCCGGGTGGTGGGCAACGATGCGGGCGAGAAGCTCAGCATTCTGTCAGGTGTCATCAGCCGTCTGGACCGCAACGCACCGGAATACGGCGACGGCTACTGCGACTTCAACACGAGCTACTACCAGGCCAGCGCGGCGGCCAGCGGCGGAAGTTCCGGCAGTCCGGTGGTTAACATCGACGGCAATGCGGTGGCGCTGCAGGCAGGCGGACGGGCAGATGGAGCGTCGACGGACTACTTCCTGCCGCTCGACCGGCCGCTGCGGGCTCTGCGCTGTCTGCAGGAGGGCAAGGCGATCGAGCGTGGCGACATCCAGTGCCAGTTCCTGCTGAAGCCTTTTGACGAGTGCCGGCGGCTGGGGCTGTCGGCCGACTGCGAGGCGGCGATGCGGGCAGCATTTCCGGCGGAGACAAACATGCTGGTGGCCGAGATCATCCTGCCGTCGGGGCCGTCGCACGGCAAGATCGAGGAGGGCGACGTGCTGGTGCGGGTGAACGGCGAGCTGATCACGCAGTTTGTGCGACTGGACGCGATCATGGACGCACACGTGGGCTCAGCAGTGCAGCTGGAGCTGCAGCGCGGCGGCGAGACGGTGGTGGTGGACGTTTCGGTGGGCGACCTGCACAAGATCACGCCGGACCGGTTCGTGTCGGTGGCAGGCGGCAGCTTCCATAACCTGTCGTACCAACAGGCACGGCTGTACGGGGTGGCGTGCAAGGGCGTGTACGTGTCGGAGGCGTCGGGGTCGTTCCGGTTCGACAGCAGCGACAACGGCTGGCTGGTGCAGTCGATCGACCACAAGAAGGTGACGGACCTGGACGAGTTTGTGGCGGCGATCAAGACGATCCCGGACAAGTCGCGGGTGGTGGTGACGTATCAGCACCTGCGCGACCTGCACACGAAGCACACGACGATCATCTACGTGGACCGGCACTGGTCGTCCAAGATCCGGCTGGCGGTGCGCAACGACACGACAGGGCTGTGGGACTTTAGCGACCTGGGCGACCCGCTGCCGGCGCTGGCACCGGTGCAGCGGACGGCGTCGTTTATCCAGCTGAAGCACATGCCACACGCAGCGGTGGCCGACCTGGTGCGCAGCTTCGTGCACGTCAACTGCTACATGCCGCTCAAGCTGGACGGCTTCCCGAAGAACCGCAAGTGGGGGATGGGGCTGGTGATCGACGCGGCCAAGGGACTGGTGGTGATCTCGCGGGCGATTGTGCCGTACGACCTGTGCGACATCACGGTGACGATCGCGGACTCGATCGTGGTGGAGGGCAAGGTGGTGTTTCTGCACCCGCTGCAGAACTACGCCATCATCCGGTATGACCCGGCCCTGGTGGACGCGCCGGTGATGAGCGCGCGGCTGAGCAGCGAGGAGCTGTCGCAGGGGGCGGCGACAAACTTTATCGGATACAACCGGATCGGACGGATTGTGCACGCAGCCACGACGGTGACCGAGGTGTTTGCCGTGGCCATCCCGGCGAACCCAGGGGCTCCGCGATACCGGGCCGTCAACGTGGACGCCATCACGGTGGACACGAGCCTCAGCGGCCAGTGTGGCAGTGGCGTGCTGGCGGCCGACGACGGGACGGTGCGGGCGCTCTGGCTGACGTACCTGGGCGAGCGCTCGCCGGCGACACACCGCGACGAGGAGTACCACCTGGGCCTGGCGACGCCGACGCTGCTGCCGGTGATTGAGCAGATCCAGCGCGGCGTCGTGCCGCGGCTGCGCATGCTGCCGGTCGAGGTCCGGTCGATCCAGATGTCGCAGGCCCGGCTGATGGGCGTGTCGGAGGAGGTGATCCGCAAGGTGTCGCTGGCCAACACGGCGCAGCACCAGCTGTTCATGGTGACGAAGCGCACGTTTGAGCGGGCCGTCGAGCACGCGGCCGACAGCGGCCTGCTCGAGGGCGACATTTTGCTCTCGCTCAACGGCCGCCTGATCACGCGCATCGCCGAGCTGGACGTCATGTACAGCCACGCCGCTCTGGACGCCGTCATTGTGCGCGACTGCGTCGAGATGGCCCTGCGCCTGGCCACCGTCGCGGCCGACGACCACGAGACCGATCGGGCCGTGTCGTTTTGCGGCGCCGTGCTGCACCGCCCGCATCACGGCGTGCGCCAGCAGATCAGCAAGCTCTTCAGCGAGGTCTACGTGTCGGCACGCACGCGCGGCTCGCCGGCCGCCCAGTACGGCCTGGCGCCGACCAACTTTATCACGCATGTCAACGGAGAGCCGACGCCGGATCTGAACGCTTTTTTGGCCGCTGTTGTGAAGATTCCGGACAATACATGTAAGTTTTTTTTTTATGTTTTTTATGTTTTTTATGTTTTTTTTACTTTTTTTTTACTTTTTTTTTTTCATTTTTCCCTTTTATTTAACCCCCCCCCACAGACTTCCGCCTCAAGGCTGTCACCTTTGACAGCATGCCGTGGGTCGTCACCATGAAGAAGAACGAACACTACTTTCCCACGGTCGAGTGGATCAAGGACACCGCCGCACCCTGTGGCTGGCGCCGCGTCACGTACGAGGGCGGCGGCAAGGCGGTCGAGGGCGAGCCGTCCGAGGGCGTGGTGGTGCCGATAATCGAAGACACCGGCGACATTGCGGCTGAGTAATACTACGTTGGGACACGGCGAACAGACTTGGGAAGGAGGACCGCACAGGAACCGGGGCCATTCTGGGAAGACTGGACGGACATCAAAAGAGAAAAACTTCTGTAGACATATTGGTACCTTGCAAGATGCACGTTAATGTGTCTTTGTCGTTTGTCTTTCTGTCTTTCCGTCTTTCCGTCTTTCTGCCTTTCCGTCTGCATGTCGTATGTCTGCATACTCACGTGACATCGCGCAAACCATAAGCACGGACCTGCGGGCTAACCTTGCCGAACACGGCAATCACAATCAAAACAAACCGCAAATCGCAAGCTAACCGTCATCTTTGTTCTCTCCTCATTTTTCCACCACATTCATTTCGACAGGGTGCCCATCGCCAACCGCGCCTTGATCCGCCTGGCCATTCCACACCGTCCGAGCCCGCGAAGCTCTGCCACTTTCCCCGCCCCATTCGTGTATTTTACCTTGTCTCTGTCCCTTGCTTTTTCTTGCTTCTCGTCTTTTTTTCTTTCTCTGTTCGACACGTCTTCGGTCGCCCACCATGGCCATGAGAGGACCGCGTCACCCCATCGGGGCGGCGTCCTGGATCGTGGAGGAGCGCACGACGGCCCTGCACATTGCCCAATCCGAGACGGACGAGTTCTCCTTCTCGGTCAAGAACGAGATGGACTGGCTGAACGAGCACATGGCCGAGGTCTTTTCCGAGAACCAAATGTTTGTCGGCCGCCCTTTTCGCGACGCACTCGTTTTGCGTGCTGACACGTGCTGCAGAAGCGTCGCCGAGATTTTCAAGACCCCTGGAAAGCTGCGTGGAAAGACACCACGGACAGCACGAACAGTAAACAGGGGGGACATGCGGGCAGTACGCGCCATCTCTTCTCGACCCCTCGCCCTGCACCGGGCAGGCTCTGACTCTTGGTACTGACATGACAGCCTCTGACGGACGTCTTCCTGTCCACGCCCAAGGGCGTGCCAAACCCGTTTGCCATCTCCAAACGCACCGGCATCCAGCAGCAGCAGCAGCAGCAGCGCCGGAACTCACCCACATTCAAGGTCGCCGAGGACCGGTCATCCGGAACGAGCCCGAGTCCGCGCGTCAGCCCGGCAAAGGGCCGCGTCTCGGCCGCCGCACCGTCGTCCATCTTCCGCAAAAACACCCTGCACAGCGCCCAGAAGGCTTCCGCCTTTGCACGGAAACCAGAGCCGGCATCGTCGCTCGGAGACTCGGGATATCATGGAAGCCAGGATATGACCGACCAGGACGACGACGACGTGGATGTCGATGTGGATGTCGACGCGGACGATCTTGCCATGTCTGTCACAAGACCGGTTTTGCAACCGACGCGTCAGGCTGCATCTGGACCAAAGGCCACCAACATCCCATTCAACGCCACCCCAGCAGCACGCATACCGATGGAACCGAGTACGACGCCCCTGTTGACGTCGCCAGACGAAGCACGCGGCCGCCGCAGTCCCACGCAGCCAGACCACTCCTTCCACTCGGCGAGAGAAGAGGTCACGGGAGATATGCTTCCTCCGGCCGCCGAGTCGTTCGACGATGTCCCGGGCTCGTCATCTCCTTTTGTCCCGGTGAAGTCACCCTCTCCAGCTCGTGTCGCGACGGCGGTATCACCACAGCGAAAGGCGGTACCGCCGCCGATGCAACCGCAGCAGCCGCAGCAGCCGCAAGAGCAGCAGGAACCATCTTCACCTCTGCAGTCCACCACACCGGCATTTCCGCCACCCCAAGAGCTCCTGACTGCTATGGGACAACTGCCGGCCGACGATTCGTTGCTGGCCCTATCAGCACCCACTTCCCCCATGGTTACGCCGTCAAAGACGCAAGAACAGGACATGGACGAAGAGGAAGATATGGACGAGGACGTCGAGGCGGAAGCGGAGGACGAGCAGGAGAATGTGGAAGCACCACAATCTCCAGACCTTGACACAAGCCCTGTCCGCCCGGTTGTTCGAAAGAGCAGCCTGAACTTTGCGTCTCTGCCGGCACGAGAGCCGTTCACATCGAATAAGAGCATTGGCGGTGCTGCCCGGCCGTCACGCACAAGTCACACCGACACGGCCAGAGTTGGCTACTACAACCGCGTCACAGGCGGCAAGAGTCTCGGCAACGTTCGCCCAGCAGAATCGGAAGACGGAGAGAACAGCCGGGACGAGCCGGATGCCGACGATGTCTTCTCTTCGCACAACGCCATGCAAGCCGACGAGGATGCCACCTCGGACAACAAAACATATACACAGCGCCTGCAAGACCGGATCAGCATGTTGGGCAAATCTCAGGCGAGCGGCCCACGGCCCTCCAAGTCGCTGGCTAACCATCTCCCGGGAGCGACGCAGAACATGCTGTCCGCCTTGGCACAGACGCAGCGATCTCAGCCCCCTGCTCCGTTATCATCTCCGAAGAAGATGACGAGCCCCGTCGTGGCGCCTGGTGCTTTCCCGGAAGAAGATGACGACTGGATCATGCCCCCTCCGGACACTGCTATAAGCAGTCCCCGGCTGAACATGCCGGACAACTATGCCTCTATGGACACGGACGAAGAGCAGGAAGCACCGGACGGCCAACCGGACTTTGTTCTTCCCAAGCAGCGCCAGAGTGCCGTGGCGGCCGCGTCGCCTCTGAGGACAAAGGTTCTGGCCCTGCGCGAGAACAGTCCCCGCGTGAATGGGCATGTGAAGTCGGCGTCTGTCCCGACCTTGTCGCTGTTTGCTCCCGACTTGCTGGCTGCCCGAAAGCCTGTTTCTGTCTCTAACCCGACCGACGGGTCTGGCACCGGGCTATCGATCATGGCCGACCTCAGAGACGGGCCGTCTTCGCCGACAAAGTCTCCGTCCCGCACATTCCGCGACAGTCCCCTTAGGCAGGTTAAGAGCAAGCTTACCTCGATCATCAAGAGCTCCAAAGGACTGCTTGCCAGCAGTGCGGCACTCAGTGCCGAGGGCAAGTCGTCGCTTCTGTCTCCTTCCACGCTGCGGCTTGGCATGAACCTGGCGCCATCGACAGAGTCCCTGGCTCTACGACACGGCAGTGCGAGCACGGTGGACCTTGGCTACCCCGATCTTTCTCGGCAGATTGCGGCTGCTAAGCTGCTCTTTGAAGGCGACCACAATGCAGATCAAGCTGCCACCGCTGTCGAGCCGGGGTCTCCGGTACGCGCCAGCCCGGTCCGAACCAATATCCGCAAGACCCGGGCGTCAACGGAGCGGGAGCGTCGCGAACAGAAGATCCGTGAAAAGGAGGAGAAGGAGACGCTGCGCATGGAAGACCGGTACGAGAAGCTGGAAAGGGAGCGCGAAAAGGAACGCGAAAAGGCGCGAATCTTTAGCGAGGAGCAGGACAAGATGGCAGCCATGGAAAGGCAGGTCAAGACGGCACAGAAGGAGCAACTAGAGAAGCAGGCACAGGACGACGAGCTGAACGCAGACGACTACCCGCATCGGCAGCCGACTTCCCAGGACCAGCAGAAGCCGGCAAGCTCTCCGTCTCGCGCTCCTGCGAAGCCGGCAAAGTCCAGCCCGCGAAAGGCAAAGACGCAGCATCTGGAGCCAGACGCAGACATGGAAGATGCGTCTCAAAGCGTCCGCCCTCATGCCCACAGCACAGTCCTGGCGAACGCATCTGTCCCTCGGTCGGCCCAGGCCAAGCGCACGATCCGACGTCCCGTCAAGCCTACAAAGGAAGCGCCCTCGAAAGCCAAGCAGGCGCCGACTGTCATCCGTGTCAACACATCCAGCTCGCAGCAGCAGTCTCAGTTCCACCCGTCGAACAGTGCGCTTGCCGCCACGCTGCACGAAACCCTCATGGGGCCGCAGCAGTCGCAGTCGCAGTCGCAGTCACAGTCACACCAGCTCAAGAGCAAGGCCAGCGCGGCGTCGCTGCACACGAAGGCGTCGCTGCAGAGCCTCAAAAGCTCGGTCTCCAGCACCGGCCGGCCCAAAGCATTGGACCTCGCAGCACGGCGGAAAGAGCAGGAGGAGCGAGAAGCGCAGCGCAAGCGTGACTACAAGGCAGAGCTTGAGCGGAAGAGGGCCGCCAACCAGGAACAGGAAGAACAGCGGCGCCTTGACCAACAAAAGGAGCGCGAGGCCGAGATAGCCCGAAAGGCAACAGCAGCCGCACAACTACGACAGGCTGCCATCGAGAAGGCCAAGCAGACAAGAGCACCGCCACCAGCACCACGAACACAGCTGCCGAGCGGTCCGTCAGACTATGGGCGAAGCGAGACCGCCGGCCAGCAGCCATCGCGTCCGCAATCTCGGCTGGCCACGGCGACCTCGTCGCATCGCTCTCAGGACGAGACGCATCGGCCGGTAAACGCGGTTCTCTCCAACGCAGGCAAGTCCCTGTCCAAACGGCCGCTGCCGGCGACGGACCACTCCCAAGCCCACGGCAGATCGGTGGCAGCCAGCAGCGGCAATGCTTCGGCATACCAGGCCAAGGAGGCCAAGCGGATTCGGCTGAGCGAGGAGTTTGACGAGGATGAGCTCGAGATGGGAGGCCATATCCCGCGTGTGTCCAGCATCAAGGGACCGCCAGTCCGGCCTTCGGGCGTGTTCAAAAAGGTGTGTAATGCCGACGTTGAGGCGAATGAATGCAAGCTGACGAGACAGGACTTGCCAAACAAGTCGCTGTATGGAAACGGATATGCAACAGCACCATCGACGGCCAACATATCGCGCGACCTCTTCAAGACGACGGTGACATCACAGCACAACCACCAGATGCGGGCTGGCCACCCGTTGGACATGGCGCAGGTGTCCAAGGCGACCATATCGTTTGCATCCAACACCAATGCGGCGGCGGCGGCTACGGCATCTGCTGCCTCGTCTTCAGCCGCGCCCAACCCCCACAAGACGCCTGCACGGCCTGTTGGCGTGCCGCTGACAAGCAAGTCCACGGCAAAGTCGGCTGCACGGTCGTCGCCTCGCTATCCCAACGGCGATGGCATCGAACTGCCCGAGATCCAGACGGACGACGAGGACAGCGACAATGATAGCAACGTCAACGTGGCGCCGTGGGCAGACTCGCCAGACCTCCGGCGAGCACTGATGCAGCAGGAGACGATGGACCCGATGCAGGTGTTTGGGCCGCCGCGGCCACTGAACATGGAGGAGGTGTTCAGCAAGAGCAAAGACAGGTGGAACAAGTTCCGTGCGCGAACCAGCAGCGCCAACTGGAGCGGCACAGACCGTCTGACGGAGGATGACATTCGAAAAGATCTTGCGGCACGTGACAAGATCCGGCGCGAGGGAGGATGGACGTACGAGCTGAACAAGGACATGATGTGAGCGATGGCTGTGTTTGGGATACTGCATGTTGGGGGACAATAACGAGCATTGGGGCAAGGTATTGCTACTGCAGCCTGCAGCCACCGCTGGACTGTTTTGATTTGCCCGATGGGCTCGGCGTTTTGTATTGTATGAATAGGGCATGGTTTGGGCGGGAGAGGGAGAGAGGAACGTATGGGTGTAGAGTACAGCCCGATCAGCATTTCATGGCTCGCAAAATAGCCTCATATCCAGCCGCATTCAGCTGTGCCGTGAATACGTCATTAGGCTGTGCGGCTCTAGAACTGTGGCGTTGCCATGACAGTGGGTGGGTCTTGGGTGTAAAAATGATAGAACATTTGGGAGTCGGGCAGATCAATAGCCATCCATGTATTAGGTATTAATCACACGCGGGCATGAACAATGTGCTTGTAGTGGTGTCAGCGACTGTCCAAGCAGATGCACGAAAGAGGCAGCCACGCGAACTCTTCTGGCCGGCAACACAATCCGCAACACAAGGAAGGCACCGGCCGGGCATTGTTTTTTTTTTGGCCTAGTCTAGGCCAACGCAACCCTGCTTTTTTCCGACCTTTGACAAGCTCCGCCTCACTCACATGCACACGCGCCAAGGTGAGCTTGCACGGCGCCAGAAATAACCGCAAAAAGGAAGAGAGGGAGGAAACCGGGCTGGCATCCTTACGTTCCCCTCGTTGCGTCCCGTCGACCGCTTTTTCAAGGCTGGCAACCCCGGTCAAAAACGACTGTCCGCAAACAGTCCGCAAACGGACTACGACGAGAAACGAGAACCGACAACCGAGATCTGCCTCTTTGTTTTCCCTCTCACAATTGCCTTGAACGATCCAGACGCGAATCGACTGCAGCTCTCGGCCCCTCGCACAAGTTCGGGCGACGGAAATTACGCAGAGCCTCCGAACGGTTGTGGAGCGGACGGCTCGAGTGGAGAGAATTAGACAAGACGATAGAGGTTAGAAAAAGCTCTACAGCCTCTCCAACCGGTATCCCACGTTTCCCCCGTCACCAGCGGCGCAGCCGAGTGGACGAGCACCCGTTCCCGCCATAGCACCGTCGATATGCGTCTCCATCCATCTCTTGCCTTTTGCTCTCCTGTTCTCGCTTGCTGACTTTGCTGTCTTACCCCTCGTCTCAGCGGCCACATCTCTTTGTCGTCCACTTCTGGTTCACCTGTTGGCATCTGGACAGAAGCAAACAAAATACCAAGCCTTTCATGTTGGCAAACTTACTTATCGTCCCACCTTCATTCCCACCCTCGCCTGCAACGTCGTCGCAAACAACGGCAAGTCGACGAATATCACGACGAGAGGGGGAAGACACCTGAGCCGTATCTGCTACCGCTGCTGCTGCGCCAGCCGTTGCCAAAATGTCCAAGACAGACTTCAACAGAGATTACTATGCCGACCTGGAGCTGCCTCCGACCGCAGACATCAATGACATTAAGAAACAGTTCCGCAAACTGGGTCGGTCTCCATCCTGCCGTCCATTTCCGCCGCCACCCCAGACTCCCTGCTGATATCAGATTGTAGCGTTGAAGTACCACCCCGATCGCAACCCTGGCAAGGAAACCGAAGTCAACGCCAAATTCCAGACCATCCAGGCGGCGCATGAAATCCTCTCGAACCCTGATCAGAAAATACGGTACGATGCCCACCGCAGTCGGAAGTCGTCCAGTCGCTTTCCGACCGGCTCGAATGTCCGAGGAAATCCCTGGCAGGATGTCGCAGAACAGTATCCGACGCCGCCCAGACGACCAGGCCAGCCACCCACTTCGGCATTCCGTGGGTACGGCACCTCCTCAACGCCACGAAACCCCCCGCCGGCTTCTGCAGGCTCTGCGCACCGCTACTCGACCTTTAATCAGCCGCCAACGGCCAAGACGAACCGGGAGAGTGGCGATAATACGCACTACCAAGCCTGGAAGAACATGCGCCCGAGTGCAAAACCGGCAAAGACGGGCCAAAGCGCCAGTGCTGCGTACGCCGGTCCTGATTCACGGGCTCATGGTTCCGGCAGCAGACCGGCTCCCACGGCGGCCTCAAACCCGTCTGCGTCCTCCTCCATGCCCCCGCCGCCTCCACGTACGACGTCTCAGAAGCAAAAGGCCGATGCCTCGTTTGGATCGCGCAGACCCGCGGGCTTCTTTCCCCGGTCTCCCATGGGTGACGAGCCTCAGGCGCCAAATACGAGCAACTACTTCACAGGCCGCAACCACAGCTTCAGCTATGAGGACAGGACCGCTCGCCAGGGAGGCCAGTCCGGCCGGACCACGCCAACACGCAGCCAGCGGAAAGAGGATCCCCGCTCGGCCGACACCTCGGAAGACGCCTACTTTGATACGCGCCAGAGCACACCCTATCAGACCCACGGTGGCGAGAAGTTCAACCCCTTTGACGGCGTACCGTTTCCCGATCTGAGCCGGGCGAGGAGTCAACGGGTGCCCATGGCACAGGACAAGCCATCGTCGCGGCGTCGAAGCTCCAGCCTGCCTGACGAGTCTGACGGTACGGGGAGGACAAACGCGAAGAGCTCTGCCTGGAATACGGCAGAGACCCCGGCCCGTAACAACGCTGGTAGTGCTGGGACTAGCTCTGGTGCCGGGGCTAGAGCCGGAGCTCGAACAAGGCCCGGTCCTGCACTTCGACACAAGTTTTCAACACCGTCTACTCCCATGCCTCAGTTTGACATGCATTACCGCATGCGAAAGGAAGAGGATGAGCCGCCCACGACGCCAATCGCGAAATCGGCACGGGAAAATCAGCACGAGACTCCTGGTGCGTGTTTGTATTTGCCTGCACAGTACATATGCCGTTGTTTGGATACTAATGTGGCTGATCATGC
The DNA here is from genome assembly GCA_001455505.1 of Leptographium lundbergii. Lineage (NCBI taxonomy): Eukaryota > Fungi > Ascomycota > Sordariomycetes > Ophiostomatales > Ophiostomataceae > Leptographium > Leptographium lundbergii. Next base: position 293,670 of record LDEF01000004.1, read on the forward strand.
CTTGTAGCCGACACGCCCGGTCGAACTCCTACATCTGCAACAGATGGCCCTATATTGTATGCAGCATCACATCCATCCACTCGTGTAAAGATCCCCCCTCCAGCCAGAGTGGCTGGTGGAAAAAGCGCTGGAGTTCAGCAGCAAACGATACCACTAGGGGGCGCTCCTATTGCATCCGAATATGAAAAGTCATCAGCCGGACCGAGAGCGACGTACTCAAGGGCGTTTCCAAGTGGAGATGCGGACAAAATTCAGCCTAGTACTGGGATCTCGGATTTCGAAAGTAAACAGTTTGAGATTCTCAAAAAGCTTGTCCGCAAAGTCGAAATATTCAATCCCCATGCGCACTCTTCCAGAGCACCAAAACCCCAGGATGAGGACGCTCAGCAGAAGAGGAGAAGACGGCAAAGGTTGCCAGACAGCTTCTGCCTGTCGTCGATCAGCCATGCTGACCCAATTGCTTACTCTAGTTCCAAGTTCTCCTTCGATGGCGAGACGTCGGGTCCTGCATCGCCCATGACACCCAGCCAGGCACCGCGCCACACGGGGCGCTTTATGAGCAGCAGCGCCGAGGGCATCAACACGCGCTTTGTCGCCGAGGAGCAGGCGAATGCGGCGTGGAAGTTCAGCGCCGGTGGCTCGGACAGCGGGTCGGGCGACTACATTTCTTCGCGGGTCCGCCGTTCGCAGTCTGGCAGCCGTATCGGCCGCCAGTCTCAGTCACCAGCCAAAGAGTACACTGTTCCAGGCGTGGGCTCGGTTCCATCGCCTTCGCAGGCGCCTCCGCAGACACCTCCGCGACCACCACGCCCTCCATTCACGGCAGCCGAGACCCAGGAGACGCGGCCGAGCGGAGGTGTCGAGGAGAGCGCCGGATTCAACCCAGAGAAGTGGACCGAGAAGATCGGGCTGGAGCATTTTGCTCCTCAGGTGCCGCCTCGCAAGGCTACGCCCACCCAATTCTCCATGCGGCCCAACAAGAAGCCACGGCCTGTGCGGTCAGCGACCAGGGCCTTTGTGGTGGACGAGAGTGATGATTCTACCACTGCAGGAAGTGAGAACGAGCAGGACAAGCCATCGCAACCAACAGATGCCCCTGACGGCGAGTTTGCCGACGGCGAGGGCTTTGCTAGTCCCGTGGCCATGGACATTGATTCACCCGGGCCGACAGCTATTCCCGAACGGACTGGCAGCCCCAAGGAGAGCACTACGGGCCAAGCAAACGGCTCGACGAGCGGCTCAGCAAGCCCCGGAGATGCACAGGCGGCCGGGGTGCGGAACATTCCGGTCGAACCGTCGCGGCCGGAATGGAGGGCTGGCGACGTTAAGAAGACGGCTGTCGATGCAGCAGCCAACGGCACCACGTTGGGCGGCTCAGAGGACTCGGAGGAGTTCCTCAGCAGCCTCGCCGACATGAAGAATGTGGAGCCTTTCGCCGAAGCAAAGGTTGGCGCTCCAGGAAGCGGGCTGGGGTCCTTGAACGACCTGCGGGCAAACCTGCCGTTTGAGAGCAAGTCTTCGGCCAGGCTGCCGAAGAAGGTGGAGCGAAAGAAGACGATCACCTTCCCCAAGGCGCCGACAGCACCACACCCACCGCCTGCGCTGGCCGTTCCCGGGCTGCAGCCGTCAAGCGCAACGTGGGAGTCGTATGTGGTGGAGTTCCGCCACTATATGCAGGCGTGGGCCGAGTTCAACAACCTCTACGTCGACCACTTCCTGGCTCGGCGCAATGCGATTGAGAAGCAGCGGCGCGAGGGCAATTTTGCTTGGCTGACAACGATGGGCGACGATGGCATTGCCGAATACCTGGACTGGATGGACCAAGACGCCAAGATCCGGTCGGTGTGGTCTGAGTCGTGTACGGAACATGAGCGGGTCGTCCGCCAGTTCATGGCATTCCGGAACCGGATGAAGTGAGGTTGCCATGTTTGTACCTCTTTCCTACATTTCCCATTTTGGTCTTGGCAGAAGGATACCCTCGCCTTTGGTTTGGCCTCGGGGGTTGTGTATATGGCGCAGCAGACCAGGCCCGGTATGGCTGCAGTGAGGATGGTGTCATGCGGGAAGCACAGGAAGCACGCTCTCCGGTGCTGGTTGTATTCGTCAAGAGACGATGATAGATATCCCGGTCACGTGATCCGATTGGGGCTCAGTGCCGATCTTGGCAACTTGTAGCCCTAGGCATGTTAGCGAAATTCAGGTAGTCGTTTCGACCTTTCGCGGAGATGTCAGGTGGTCTGCCCCCTGTAGTCTGTAGATAGGACAAGCTATCTTTCCTGATTGCACGGGCACAGATAGCCGAAAAGGGAAGTTCGAAGACAGGACGTTTTCTCAAACCTGCCTTGCCAGGCCTCCAATCTGCGGGAGAATCACGCGGGTGACCCAACGGAGTACTCGTACCAAGAAAGCGGAAGGCCATGGGTAGGATTGACAAGCTTTCTGGGGGTGCAGTGACCATGTGTTGTGTGTTCTTTTGTTCTTCTCGTGGTGAGGTTGTATCCAGCACACATTCCAAAGTAGGCAACCGTCTGCTCATCCCCAGTGGGTTTAATTGCAGCGCGCCAGGGTGCGCCGGATACGAGCACAGGAACTGCGCCCTGCGACAGCAAAGGCATAAAGGACCTCTGGCAATCTGCTTCTTAGCCGCGGATCACGACGGGTGGCCCCTTGACTCGTTTTGTGGGGGTCATCAATGTAATCCGTACCGATTACGAAACACTCCTCCGTATGCATGTAAGATACCATGCAAGAACGAGTTTGACCAGGCCTATCATCCCTCAGACACCGGAGGAATGGCCACGCTGTTACGGGCAGAAAGAGGGCGAAAGGCAGCTCGATGCGCCCATTGGCGAGTGTCTGTCTGGGCTCTTATTGGCGTGATTCCAGGCGGCCAATGAGTCTTTTGGATTAGGTGCTCGTGGGGGCCACTTTTTCTGTGCCGTGCCTCATGCGCTTCTCTTACTCCATACGCCTGGCTGTTGGTTGTGATCCCTGGTCCGAAACTTGTTTGGATGTGGACAGCCAGGCGTCCCCTTACCACGTCGCACCCCGTAAACATAATATGCGCTGACAGGCCGTCCGAAATGCCGGTTTCAGGAAACGCAAGATGCAGGGCGCGTTGCAAGAGAGCCATGCACAATTCGGCCCTGGGCCTCTGTTTCGAATCCGGCTAGACACGTGGAAGGCAGCCACAAAGAACACGACAGAAAATGGCTATCTGAGATCGGGCGATTAAATTGACAAGTCATCAGGGGTCGGACGCAGATGAGGACGCGGTCGCGGCGAGAGAGCAGAGCCCACTGTGCCCACCTCGTCGTCCTCAGCTTGCCATCGGGGCCGTGGTGGGAAACAGACGGATGAGACAATGGCGGCTATACTTGCCGCACTGGCAATTGCGCCGGGCGCAGCCATTCCGCGAGTCATAGCAAAACGTAATCGACCGCCTACTATCTTGCTCCGGACATATGTCGCAAGTTACGGAGTGGTTCGGAGCAATGCGTCTAATGAGCTCGTACCCGTCACACACCGACGCCGTTTCCGTCAGGACTACGACTAGTCAGATGGCAGCGCTGCAAATTGGTTCGAGAGGCATTGACCGCATGTGTTGGGAAGCAATACGGAGTACAGATTGCTCGTACTCCGTAAGATACATCGCAATGGCATTAGGACTCGTACGGAATAGCAGAGCACGCACAGATGCAGGCTGTGATTCGCCCAGGCTGCCGGACCCACCTGACAGGGTCGCCATGTGCTTGCACCATTCCGTCTTTGGCCGGTCGAGGCAGGCGTGGGCCTTGCGCTAGCCTTCCTGGCCGAGCAGACAGCTGCTCTGCAGCGTGTACACTGTCCGTAGAATCCAAGCAGCTGCCCTTCTGAGCCAAAGCTGGCCGGTCATGCTGTAGCGCCGGATTCGGTTATTGCGTTGGGCAGAGACATGGCATCTGGGGGCATGCCTGTGTGCGTGTGAATGTCTGGGTGTCTGTCTGTGCTGCAACTAGCAGGCAATGTGCTGCAATTTGCGGCTACGACATACTCCGGACAGAGCACGATACGGAGTACTTACATGGCCCTGATATGCTGGTACGCAATTCGCTTATTAGCTGCATCTCAGGCGGCTCTTAATCCTACGAGCACGTACTCCGTACTCCGTATCTGAGCGCGGTCTGATCCCTGTCCGTGTACTGTTTTTAGCCTGCTCATATTACATGGTGCATCTGCTTGCTGCTTGGCCTTGGAGCAAGTCTCGCTGTGCCGAGGCGAACCGCTCTCAGACGCAATGACAGACGCAGCGATCTCGGGTTACGCTGAAGATACGGAGGATAGTGCTCCGTCCTGCCAGAACTCAACTGTAAGATACGAGAAAGATACCATTTTATCGCTACCCTCCCATTCGCTCGTCCGGTAGCGCTTGCCCGGCGTATCGTCCTTCCTGTTCGTCGCGCTGTTTATGGCGTATCTGATGACGACTTCTGCGATGCTCACGATGCGACCGTCTTGCCTGTGACTGCGACTGCACAAAGACGTCTCTTCCCTTTCATCCGCTGGCTGCTCTCCTGTCCCCTTTCACTTCTCTCCCCACCCCACTCTTCTGCCTCGCCCTCTGTCAGCTGCTACTCACGCTGCGCTCGGTTCATCCCGTCCACTGTCATCACGCTCTCCATTCTCTTCTCTCTTTTATTTCAAATTTCTCCTAGTCCGTTTTGTTGTGACCCCCCCCTAAACTCGACCACAGACTGTGTGCATCCACACACCCACGCCGCGCCTCATTCCCTTGCACACCTACGGAGTATAGCTTCCCCATATTAGCTTCTTCAAACCCCTGGCTGCAGAGGATCGACTGCTCGTAAATAAAGGCCCCCGGCCTTGGCCTGTCATCTGTCCCCTGTGCCGCCTATCGCCGCCGCTCATCATATCGCTTCCGGTCCAACCATTCGTCGGCTCACTCAGGCCCTCAGGCTCTCACGTTCTCAGGCTCTCACTTCGCACGTTCTCGAACGCTCACATCCTCTCTTCCGCCTCCTCTCAATCTCCTCCGTCGTCTTCCTGCCCATCGATGTATGAGCTCGATCGCTTCTCCCCGCACCACTCGGACTGCTTATCTCCCTTTCTCTCGCTGCACGGACGTTTGCCTGCCTTTCGCTTCTGTGGACGGTTTCCCTAGCTCTTCCGTGACCGGGTTTGCTTCGGTCATTCTTGCGTCCAAGCCGCCATGTGAGTTTTGACGTCTTGCCTCCCTTTCTGTCTTGCTTCGCCTGTTGTCTTGTATTTCGCGCTTCGTTATCTCTCACCCGCTCGCCTGTCCGTTCACTTTCCGCCTCCAATTTCCCTCGCCGTCACGTCACCTTACGAATACTCCGTACGGGCCTGTCGTCTCTTGAGCCGTCCCGTCTGTTCATTTCCTGTGCTGTGCTACTTGCGTTTCCACCCAAAAAAGGGTCCCCCCCGTTATTATTCCAAAGAGACAGAAACACGACCGAGGATGGAATAATATAACAGATGATAAGAGCCAACCTGCCAGCCTGTGCTCCGCCATCTCAGGCCCTGCTTTTTTCGACGGCGCATTGGCTATTCAGCCTCTCTTATCGCTAATTCCCGTCCTAGCCTGCCACGGCGTGCTGTTCCTCACTCTAGTCGCACGTCCCGCCTATCCGACATCTCTTTGTCGCACCACGCTACATTGTCCTTGGTCGTGTCTTCTTCACTCGCGGCTTGGCTCTGTTTTTCCACCCTCATCGACTGTCCATACTCGACCCAGCCTCTTCCACCCACCCCGGTCCTCAGTTTCTCGCCTCGACCAAATTGCTGTCTGTCAAAACAAGAGCTCGGCTGAGACTTTCCGCCCAACCAGTTCGTCCTCCACAATCTGACACCAGCGTCTTCACTGCTTGCTTTTTTTTTGGAATCTCCCCCATCTTTCTCTTCGCCTTTCCGGAAGCCAACATCCCAGAAAAAGAAAATCCACCCTTAAACATCCCGGCCCTCTCAGCTCGACGCCCCTCCTCCTCTTCATCTTCGTTCACCTCTATTCGGAACGACGCGCAAGTCGCTCCCGATGGGAAGTTGCTCCGTATAGTGTGGGGTTACACCGAAAGCATTCGTCGATCTCCAAAGAGCGCCGCAACTATCGCAACCGAAGAGCCTCCCCGATTCGATAAACCGAGGGCACTGAGCTGAATTCACAATCCGAAAGCAACAGGAGGGTCGTCGCGCGAGCGGACCAACCCAAAAAAAACAAAGTCCGGCCTCATTAATGTTCGTCATGGGGGCTTGCATGAGCTCGACGAGTGAGGCGGTGGAGCAGAAGAAGAGAAGCCAAAAGATCGACAAGGACCTAGAAGAGGACTCGAAGCGGTTACGGCGAGAATGCAAAATCCTACTCCTCGGTATGCTTCTCCTCCATTATCAAGCTGTTCCGAGCAAGTTGAGTGCTGACCTGTTGGCTTTGTGCAGGCTCCGGCGAGTCGGGCAAATCGACGATTGTAAAGCAGATGAAGATCATCCACCTCAAGGGCTACTCAGATGACGAGCTTTACAGCTATCGGGCGACCGTGTTCAAGAACCTCCTCGAATGTGCCAAGTCTGTGATCAACGCTATGCGCGAATTCAACATCGAGCCCCAGACGGAAGGCAACCAAGCCTACTGCGACTTCTTGCTCGACTACTCGATCGAGTCGGGCCCGCAACCACACATCGACCCCAAGGTCGGTGAGGCCGTTCGGGCTATCTGGAATGATCCCATATGCGAGCAGCTCATGGAGCGGCAGACCGAGTTCTATCTCATGGACTCGGCAGAATAGTACGTGTCACGCGCAGTGTTCGGTGACGACGGGATACATGCTAACGCGCCCTACCATAGCTTTTTCCAAGAGGCCATGCGGATCGTTCGCCCTGACTACACGCCCAACGAGATGGACGTCCTCCGTGCAAGAACAAAGACGACAGGCATCTACGAGACGCGCTTCCAGATGGGCCAGTTGAGCATACAGTACGTGGCGATGCAACTTTCTGCAATCTCATCCCCTGTCCATCCAGTGCTAACAATGCATGTAGCATGTTCGACGTCGGCGGTCAGAGGAGCGAGCGCAAGAAGTGGATTCACTGCTTCGAAAACGTCACATCCATCATTTTCTGCGTTGCTCTGAGCGAGTACGATCAGGTGCTACTGGAGGAGAGCAGCCAGAACCGCATGATGGAGAGCTTGTTGCTGTTCGACTCGGTCGTCAACTCCAGGTGGTTCATGCGTACGAGCATCATTCTCTTCCTGAACAAGGTCGACATCTTCAAGCAGAAGCTGGCTCGCTCGCCGCTGGGAAACTATTTCCCCGACTACTCGGGCGGCAACGATGTCAACAAGGCGGCAAAGTACCTGCTCTGGCGGTTCAACCAGGTCAATCGAGCCCATCTGAACCTGTACCCACAGTAAGTCGCCCATCCTCCTGTCTCCGTCCTCTCGGTCGAAACGTGGCAGCCTGACTGACAACTGCAGCTTGACCCAGGCGACGGACACGTCCAACATCCGCCTCGTATTTGCTGCCGTCAAGGAAACCATCCTCAGCAACGCCCTAAAGGATTCTGGTATTTTGTGAGGTCTCCCTCATCTTATGATAGAGCACAAAACACTACCAAACAACTGCACCACCGATTTGATCATGCTTTAGCCTAGGGACGACTACAGCACTAACTTGCCTTATATCAGTCCAATATGAACGGCGTTGTCAGGACAGGGAATGTTTTGCTTCGAATTTCAGAATTGCGTGGCGTTTTCTGCGAAACGGTTGTGCCAGGATGCTCAACTTTTGGAGGGGTACATACTTTTATATCTTTACCGGTTCCTTTTCCTTGTACTTTTCGTTATTTGTTTTCCTTTCTGGCCGCCGTATTTCCTATGGTGTCGAAACCAGGACAGGCCGAGCAACTTGGTCCATGAACAGATTTATGTGTATGTAATATGAACCTTGGCTGGGTCCGTTGGTGGTTGGGTTAGGGACAGAGTGCTGCAGCTCGTCGTTGGTGGTTTGGATACCTCTGCATTCTATTCTACTGGCTAGACGAGGAGGACACGATCCCGCAGGTGGCACCCGAGAATAATGCTCGTCTCTTCTGACGATGCCACCTAAACAGAGGCAAAATCTAATTGAACGATTTATGACAAGCGAAATAGACAAACGGCGTTCGCCGTGGCCGCTATGGCTCTAGACGCCAATCGATATCGTGCTGTGGCTTTCCTGGCTTGATTTGCCAGACACTAAGTGGGTATCTTGGTTCTGCGTGTGGATCTTGGGATGGGCGCTGCGGATATTCCAGAATACAACGTGCGATGACCGCGTCTTCTTCGATGGGCAAGGCCCAACCCGGATCCGGGCCCCAATCCCTGTCGTCTAGCTCTGCGTTTTCCGTGGCCTGTTTCTCGTACTCGCAGACGCCATGTCGATTGTTGACCGCCCAGCACATCCTTCGGTGGGATCGTCAAAAGCGGCGATCTGCTACCGGCGGCCCACCAGAGCTTCGCAACGCACGGGCCTTTTTATCTCTGAAGCAAGATACTTGCAGCTGGACATACGAGTATTGGGATACAACGTGCAGCGTGTGCTTGACGAGACGGCTTGCGTACTTTCGACTTGGACACGGTGTCTTTCCACAGCTCCGCTGGCTGCAAAGCTGCTCTGAGTGGCGGCCAGAAATACTGACAATCGGAAGAGCAGGAACGAGGCCCATGCAAAAAGACCGACTGTGGCACCGGCAATGGTGGTGAGACACATTCCTGCAAGCCAGAGCTACGAACGAGGCCTTAGCTGCATTCCCGCTGCTTGCAGAGTCGCGTTTTTGGGGAGGGGTTTTTGGCAGTGCCGCGACCCCCGGGAACGACCTTCTAACCGGCGTCTCTGGCCTTCCTCTGTGGCGTGCTGCCCTCGCCGCAGCAGCAGTGCTACCCCGCCCCCGCCGACGGATAGCTAACAGCTCAGGCAGCCTGCAGCTTGTTCGCACCTGCTACAGAGTATAAATCGTAAGATACTAGCTGTTAGCAGGTGGGGCGAGCAGGCATCCCGCGCTCTATAGCTTCTTGACAATGCTGTACTTCCTGTCAGACTGGGATTCATGTAAGCTCCAGTCATGTCGGCCACCCCAATCGCAGCTGCCGTTCCCCTCCTCTTGGCAGCTAGTCCCCGTCGCTTAATCAACGTCGTTCGTATAAGGACCGCCTGTCTTCTCGTTCCTAGCTGCCAGCTTTTATTTCTGCCCATTACCTCTATTCGGCTTCTCGTCCTCCCGTCTAGTGCGTTATATTTCCTAGTGCTCCTATCTAGCCATCTTCTATCCGCCGTATCCGTTTCTTCCACTTCTGCTAGCTGCTCGTTGTTCCTCTTGGTCGTTTGGGTATCTGTTTTGCATAGCTTTCATTTTCTACCTTTCACTCTCAACCTGTCTCTCTCCCTTGTCCCATCACTTGGCTCTCTTCCGTCTACCCCATCATGGCTTCCGAGCGTCTGCCTACTCGCGAGCGGCGACCGTCCGTTGGCGCTCCTATCGTCGATATTCAGGGCAATGTTGGTCCGACTGGCGTCACTCGGCCCAAGCATCGCCGCACCTTTACTGGCTTTGGCGCCCAGGAGATCAAGAGCGTCGAAGGTAAGGTCCCCCGAACTTCCTAGCTGTGCCGTGTGCGTATTGCTGACTCCCGTGTGTTCGATTAGCCTCAATCCCAGAGCCTCTGCGTGCGGCCTGGTTGAAGCACCAGGTTAGCGGCTTCAACACCAAAGATGAGTTTGAGAGCGAGCTGGTCCGCCATGTCGAGACTACGCTTGCCCGCAGTTTATTCAACTGTGACGAGAACGCCGCCTACGCCGCTACCAGTCTGGCCTTCCGTGACCGCCTGATCATCGACTGGAACCGCACCCAGCAGCGCCAGGCCTTTGCCGACACCAAGCGTGTCTACTACCTCAGTCTCGAGTTCCTCATGGGCCGTGCCCTAGATAATGCCATGCTCAACATTGGCCGCAAGGATGTTGCCAAGGGTAAGCTGACCGCCCTCTTGACGGCCGGGTGCCACTGCTGACAGAATAGCCGGCCTCGCTGATCTGGGCTTCCGCATTGAGGATGTCATCAAGCAGGAACAAGATGCCGCCTTGGGCAACGGCGGTCTGGGCCGTCTGGCCGCCTGCTTCCTCGACAGCCTGGCCTCCCTCAACTACCCAGCCTGGGGCTACGGTCTTCGCTACCGCTATGGTATCTTCAAGCAGGAGATCATCGACGGCTACCAGGTCGAGGTGCCTGACTACTGGCTCGACTTCAACCCATGGGAGTTCCCCCGCCACGACGTGACAGTTGATGTAAGCCTTCTCTGCCTTTTTCGCCATCTCCCCCAAGAGGACTGGTGACATTGACTGACCGCTCCTGTTGTGCAGATCCAATTTTATGGCCACGTCAACAAGACCACCGACGGGTCAGGCAAGGTGACGGCCCATTGGGAGGGTGGCGACACGGTTCGCGCGGTTGCGTATGACGTGCCTATTGCTGGCTTTGATACGCCCTCGACCAACAACCTGCGGCTGTGGTCCAGCAAAGCGGCGAGTGGCGAGTTCGACTTTCAGAAGTTCAACAACGGCGAGTACGAGAGCTCCGTCGCCGACCAGCAGCGCGCCGAGACCATCAGTGCCGTGCTGTACCCCAACGACAACCTCGAACGGGGCAAGGAGCTGCGTCTCAAGCAGCAGTACTTCTGGGTGGCCGCCTCGCTTTACGACATTGTGCGCCGCTTCAAGAAGTCCAAGCGTGCGTGGCGCGAGTTCCCCGACCAGGTGGCCATCCAGCTGAACGACACTCACCCGACGCTGGCGATCGTCGAGCTGCAGCGTATCCTCATTGACATTGAGGGCCTCGACTGGGACGATGCCTGGAACATTGTGACGCACACGTTTGGCTACACCAACCACACGGTGCTTCCGGAGGCTCTGGAGAAGTGGTCTGTCGGCCTCTTCCAGCACCTGCTGCCACGCCATCTCCAGATCATCTACGACATCAACCTCTTCTTCCTGCAGCTGGTCGAGCGCAAGTTTCCCAAGGACCGCGATATCCTGCGCCGTGTCTCCATCATCGAGGAGGCCCAGACCAAGATGGTGTGCATGGCCCATCTGGCCATTGTCGGCTCCCACAAGGTCAACGGTGTGGCCGAGCTGCACTCGGACCTGATCCGCACCACCATCTTCAAGGACTTCGTCGCCGTCTACGGCCCCGACAAGTTCATCAACGTGACCAACGGCATCACCCCCCGCCGCTGGCTCCACCAGGCCAACCCGGAGCTGTCCGCCTTGATTGCGAGCAAGATTGGCGCGCCCGAGGGCTTCCTCAAGGACCTGACCCTGCTCAGCAAGATCGAGGCCTTTGTCGACGACAAGGACTTCCAGAAGTCTTGGGCCCAGGTCAAGCTCAACAACAAGAAGCGCCTGGCCGACTACATCAAGGAGTCGACGGGCGTCGTAGTGAACCCGGCAGCCCTCTTTGACGTACAGGTCAAGCGGATCCACGAATACAAGCGCCAGCAGCTAAACATCTTTGGCGTCATCCACCGCTACCTGACTCTCAAGGCCATGACGCCCGAGGAGCGCAAGAAGGTGCTGCCCCGTGTTACCATCTTTGGCGGCAAGGCTGCTCCGGGCTACTGGATGGCCAAGCAGATCATCCACCTGATCAACAGCGTGGGCAGTGTGGTGAACAACGATGCCGACATTGGCGATGCTCTCAAGGTGCTTTTCCTCGAGGACTACAATGTCAGCAAGGCTGAAATCATCACGCCGGCTTCGGACCTCAGCGAGCACATCTCCACCGCTGGAACTGAGTAAGTATCCACCCTACCTGTTGCCTTGCGGCGCAACGTGCACATTTGCTTACAACCCAACTTTCTTGCAGGGCGTCGGGCACGAGCAACATGAAGTTTGTGCTGAACGGAGGCCTCATCATCGGTACATGCGACGGTGCCAACGTAAGTCTCCCATTTCTATTGTGCACTGCCCAGAGCGATGTGTTCTAACTGCTCAGATCGAAATCACGCGGGAGATTGGAGAAGAAAACATCTTCCTGTTTGGCAACCTTGCCGAGGACGTCGAGGACATCCGTCACAATCACACTTTCGGAGAGCACAAGGTCGATCCTACGCTGGAGAAGGTGTTCGAGGCCATTGAGAAGGGCACTTTTGGCAATGCGCAAGACTTCTCTGGCATGATCTCTGCAGTGCGGGAGCACGGCGACTACTACCTGGTGTCGGACGACTTCAACAGCTACCTCGAGACACAGCAGCTTGTGGACAAGTCATACGAGGACCAAGAGAGCTGGGTCAAGAAGTCGATCGTCAGCGTCGCTCGCATGGGCTTTTTCAGCAGCGATCGCTGCATCAACGAATATGCCGAGGAGATCTGGAACATTGAGCCGCTGGCCGTCGATTCATCCGTGGGCCTGAGCAAGGGTGAGCTGTAGAGGCTCTAGGCTCTTGTGGAGAAAAGCTTGGTGTACTAGGCGTCTTCGGTGTTGATGCCGACATTGGATGCCAGTAGATCGACATCTCCTCTGTGATATTATGTGCGATGACAACATTGAATATAATTTTGGGCATCTCTACAGGCCAAGTGTACCATGTATCTCACATAGGCGGCCTCATTATCGGGCAAAACCTCAATGACGCAACATTGCATGAGGACACTCCGGGCGTTTCTGCGAAGGATCGAATAGTGTAAAAACATGGGCAAAGGCGCAGTAACCGCGGATTGGCATGTCTACCCTCCCGACTGGGGCCACTGACGTCACCCGAGTCTCTGTGCCCAAGAAAACGAGCCGTGCTGGGCCGTGATCAGACAGCTGCACGGTTGCGCCCGGAAGATATTCTCCTGACACTAGGCGGCCCTGGCGATTCTTGGAGATGGTAGAAATGACTCCTGCCGTCAAGGGCCATAATCCATAGCGACAAGCAAGACACAATGATGACGAGAGCGATCTGTTGCGGCCAAGATATCTACACGTTAGTGGAACAGGACCAAGACGAAAGAGGCAAGGTGTTGTCGCAATGTGTACAAAGCGTGAAAATGGACCGGATCGAGGGCTCCTATAGGACGGCAGGAATGCGTGGCCCAGTGCAAACGGATGGGGTGGAATTGGGGGGGGCAGAAAAAGAAAAGACAGCAGTGGGAGAGGACAGCGCGGTGGAATGGCAGGACAGGAGCTCTGCTGCATGTCGCACGCATCCGTGGCCAGGGAGCTCGCCTGACCATTCCTCCCCTATTGCTCCGTAACTATGGCCCCATTAGCACCTTCCAGCCCAAGCCCGACTCGACCTCTCTAGGGCGGGGCTGGAGGTCTTTTCTTATGCGTTCCCCCCGCATCGGCTGAAGATATACGAGTAGTAATCGCCCATGCCGGCAGAAGGCCCTTTTCCTGCTTCTGTTTCGCATCCAGCATAAATCATCCTCCCAAACCTTTCCCACGAGCGTTCTGCACGGCGAAGAGAGCCGCCCGAAGCAGACTACCCGCACCGCCCCGACGACGACGACCGGACAGGCCGCAGACGCAGTTGATCCAGCCTGCAAGACCGCACGACTGTCGCCACCGTCTTAGCCTCCCGTCTGTTCTTCTTGTCCCTCGTTCAGTCCGCCGCCGAGCGACAGCCGCAGCCATGGCCGAGTTCATCCGCACGCAGATATTCGGGACGACGTTCGAGATCACGTCTCGGTGGGTGGCACCGTTTTCCCGTCGGCGCCGTTGCCAGCTGCTAAGGCCGCGGCGCTGTTTCTTCTACGCTTCTTTCTGGTACACTAACGGTTTCTCCTTGCGCAGGTACTCGGATCTCCAGCCGGTCGGCATGGGCGCATTTGGCCTCGTCTGGTGCGTGCGATTTCCGGAGGACAGGACTGATCCTCACTGCCAATGGCTGCTAACCCGTCCGTGTCCGTGTTGCAGCTCCGCCCGTGATCAGCTCACAAACCAGAATGTCGCAATCAAAAAGATCATGAAGCCCTTCAGCACGCCCGTCCTGGCCAAGCGCACGTTCAGAGAGCTGAAGCTGCTCAAGCATCTGAAACACGAGAACGTGTGGTTGCTTTCCACTGCCCCCTCTTGCTGGACAACATCTGACTGGATCCTGTTGGCAGGTGATTTCGCTATCAGACATCTTCATATCCCCCTTGGAGGACATGTACGTACAGTTCCCTCTCTGGCACGCGGCCGGCCGTTTACTAAGACTCGTCTTCCCTCAGCTATTTCGTCACAGAACTTCTAGGTACCGACCTGCACAGGCTTCTGACGTCACGACCTCTCGAGAAGCAGTTTATCCAGTATTTCCTCTACCAGATCATGCGCGGCCTAAAGTATGTCCACTCGGCCGGCGTGGTGCACAGAGACCTGAAGCCGAGCAACATCCTGGTCAACGAGAACTGCGACCTGAAGATCTGCGACTTTGGCCTCGCTCGCATCCAGGACCCGCAGATGACGGGATATGTGTCGACACGCTACTATCGCGCACCGGAGATCATGCTCACGTGGCAAAAGTACGATGTCGAGGTCGATATCTGGAGTGCTGGCTGCATCTTTGCAGAGATGCTGGACGGCAAGCCACTTTTCCCCGGCAAGGACCACGTCAACCAGTTTTCTATCATCACAGAGCTTCTCGGCACGCCGCCCGATGACGTAATCAATACGATTGCTAGTGAGAATGTAAGCGTGTCTCCTGGAGGTTGGGAGAGAGCAGAGCAAGGCTGACCGGGCTGGTGGCAGACGCTGCGATTTGTCAAGTCGCTCCCCAAGCGCGAACGGCAATCGCTGAGAAACCGGTTCAAGAACGCAGAGGAACCAGGTGAGCATCGGCCATTCCCACTTGTTCTATCTGCGATTGATGCGATAGAAGTCTAATAGGCTGTCTGCTAGCCATCGACGTGCTGGAGAAGATGCTGGTGTTCGACCCAAAGAAGCGATTAACAGCAACGGAGGCCTTGTCCCACGAATACTTGGCGCCCTACCACGACCCAACCGATGAGCCGGTGGCCGAGGAGAAGTTTGACTGGAGCTTTAACGATGCTGATCTCCCTGTTGATACGTGGAAGATCATGATGTATGCAGAGACTGTTCCTCCTGTAGCCGCTTCGGTATCCATGGCTGACGTGACGTCTAGGTACTCGGAGATTTTGGACTATCATAACATTGAGACGCCCGAGCCAGCACCTGCTGTCTAGAGAGAAGATGGGCCACCAGAGCAAACTGGGGACGAGGAGCACCACACGTGACCTCTGCCGTATATCTACCCGTATCGAGGCTTTCTTGTGTAAGATGTCTTTGTGGGACAGTCCGTGGGCGCCTAGACTAGAGGCCTTTTCTTTATTTTACTTTTTATTCCCCCATTCCTATTTGCATGCCGGTTGCACAATGGGACGGCCGGATCTTGATTGGGCGTCTTTTGAGGCTTGCTTTCGGGCGAAGGATACGTTGGATAATCGATAGGCTGGCGACACAGCTAGGCTAAAGAAAACGAATATAAGCATGGTTAAACGGCAGGAGGCAGTGCTGACGTGGGACGAACAAACGAGCAGAAGCCGGTTTCTGGTTGTGCTGACAGACGGCTAGTGGCTGAAAGCTGCCATAGTGAAGATGCACTAACACGTGTCTAGCGCAATATCATTATCGTCTATTCGATCGGACTCACAAACGGCCATAACGATGGTCGCCCCTCCTCGCGTCCATTGCCTTGCTCCCGTTCCCTTGCACGGTCGGGAGCAGCGTTGTGGCATCCTGTCGGCGATCCTCCACTGGCTGCACCCGCCATTTCGACAGGCCTTTGTCCATGCGTGGACCCAGTATTTTTCCACATCGATCGACGCTAATTGGACGGGATTGTGTTTAGGAATCGGATTCCTCTGTCCAGAACTGTCAACTTGCCCACACCTCCTCTGCTTCGACCTCGTCGTCGTCGTCGTTGCCGCTCCGCCCCTGCGCCCCGTCACTGTCATCATCGCCGGAAAAGGCGAGATATTCAGGTCTGTGCCACGTGTACGAAGCTCGACCGCGCGAACGGTCCGGCAGCCGACTCGATCGAGCCGACTCGACTTGAGCCCGACTCAACTCTTCCTCCTTCCGTCGAAAGGAGCTCTCCATCGACGCGATGGAGGCTGCACACGATGAGCCGGCCAAGGCATCCATACCGCCGCCGCTCGTGCTCGACGAAGCGGGCTGGGCCGACGAAGCCAAAGCCAGAGCGGCCGATCCACCACTTCTGTCGGCCAGGACTCTGCCACCGACACCGAGGACACCGAGGACGCCGTCTGGCCGTCCTGGCGGCTTCACGCCGCTGATCTGCGTGGTCGACTTCCACCACGCCCGCGGGCCCGAAGTGGAGATGTGGTTCGGCGCCGATGAAGACCATCCGGACCCGGCCGTGCAGTACGACTGGCCGCTGCTCCCGTTCATGGCCCTGAGCGACGGTGCCCACGCGTCGACCGAGGACTTTTCGTACTTTACGCTGCTGCGGCCGGCCAACGACGGCAGGGCGGTCACTCCGTCGGCCGCGGATGCCCCGGCTGCCTCGGCCACGTCTCTCTTTGGCATCTCATGCACGCGCCAGATCGATGCGTCGCTGCTGCGAAACCGGCCGCCCGAGGTGACCCGCTCGACGGTCCAGAAGGCGGTCGTGGTCATTGCCGACAGCCCGCAGTTCTTTGGCATGCTGCGCGAGCGGCTCAGCATCGTGACGACGGCCTGGTTCGACCAGCGCGACTTCACCGACGTCGACATCCTGCGCCGCTTCCAGGAATCCCTGGCCGAGGAGAAGGCGCGCGGCGGGCTGGGGCCAGGAGGCGAGGACGAGGACCGCGACCAGTACCTGGGCATGAGCCTGCGCGAGCTGGTGCACGAATTCCGCTGGCAGACGCTTGTGCTGCTCAAGTGCTGTCTGCTTCAGCCAAAGGTGCGTTTCTTGCTGTGGGAGGGCCTACGGCCTGGGCTATCTTGCTGACTCATCAGATGCTCTTCTTCGGATCGCGCTGCGAGCGGCTCTGCATGATGCAGTTCTCGCTCATCTCCCTGATCCCCGGGCTGCTGCGCAACCTGCAGGACTGTGCCGGCCCCGAGCTGGACAGCTATGCCCGGCGGCTGAAGAAGCCGACCAGCCTGCGGACGAGCGACCGCAACTCGCTACTGGCCTACATGGGCCTGCCGCTGCAGATCTTTGGCAAGGGCAGCCTGTATGGGCCGTACACGCCGCTGCAGCAGCTGGACGTGCTGGCAGACTTTGGCACCAAGTCGTACGTGGTCGGCAGCACCAACTCGCTGCTGCTGCAGCAACGAGACCGCTACAGCGACATCCTGATCAACCTGGACGAGATGACGGTCAACATCACGTCGTCGTCGCTGCGGACGGCCCTGCAGCTGTCGGTGCCGGACCGACGCTGGATCGACTTTATCACGCAGGAGGTGAACGACACGTGGGACGACTCGAACCCGGGACGGCCTAAGACGATGGGCTACGTCGGCAGCGAGGAGTTTATCCGGCTGCAGTTTGAGGAGTACCTGCTGTCGCTCATCTCGGCGGTCAAGTACCACAACTACATTACGCGCATCAACAGCCGCACCGGACGGCCGAACCTGCCGCCGCTCCCGCACATCGACGGCGACCCGTCGTCCGACTTTGGCAACGACTTTATCGAGTACTGGTCGCGCACCGGCAACTACCAGCTGTGGCAGGCTAACACCGACTCGCACCTGTTTGAGTTTGTCGAGCCGAAGCATCCGTGTGCCGGCGGGCTGTCGGTCGACGACGTGCAGCGCCGCATTGCCCAGCAGGTGCAGGACATGCACCTGGACGAGCGGTTTGCGCAGGGCCGAGAGGTGATTGGGCGGAACCTGGCGGCCGGGCGCGAGAAGGCGTCGACCATGTTCAGCAAGTTCTATGCCGACATGGAGACGATGCGCGAGGCCCAGCGGAAGCGGGCCGAAGAGGCGAAGCAGCAGCAGGCCGAGGCGTATGCGAACGGGGCGGGCGACTATGTCGGCTCGGATGCCCTGGCGCAGACGATCAGCAACCACAGCTCGTCGACGGTGCTGACGGGCGGCGACGCATACAAGACGCCGCCGGCGGCCCAGTCGGTCGGCGGGCGAGCGACGGCGTACATGAGCAGCTGGGCGTCGTGGGCGGGCGAGAAGCGCAAGGCGGCCGGCTGGGGAAGCCGGCTGTCGGGGACGGGCAGCGTTGTGAGCAACAGCAGCAGCACGGGCGGGAACCGAGACAGCAACAACGGGGCGGCCAGCAGCTGGAGCCTGCTCGGGAACGGGGCCAGTCGTCGCGGCAACCGGAGCACGATGAGCAGCATGACGTCGGATGCGTCGTCGGAGCGCGGCGTCGTGGTAGCGACCAACGGCAGCGACATTCAGAGCCCGCGCATGTCGGTGTCGTCGTTTGCGACCGGCTTCAGCGAGACGAACGAGTCCGCCCCGCTGACGGCCGCACCGGGAGGAACGACGATCCGAACGGTGCCGCAAAGATACTATCACGAGACGGAGCTGGATGAGGATGAGGAGGATGAGGATGAGGGTGAGGACAAGGAGGACAAGGAGGACGGAGGCAAGGAGGACGAGGACAAGGAGGACGAGGACAAGGACAAAGAGGACAAGGATAACGAGGAGAACAAGAACGATAAGGACGACAAAGGAAACAGTTCGCCAGCCGACGACCTGCCAGCAAAGGTTGCCGTCGAACAGGTGCAGTCAGCAGACGAGACCGAGAAGACCATGGCAGCATAGCCCGGCATCCTGTGTTTCTCTGGATAGAAGCGGCACGACGTCGATTAATACGCACACATACATAAATTACACTATACCCCATAGCATGAATAAAGCATGGAGAAGAAGCCGGTGCGACTGGAGGTGGATCACGTGCACAGGCAGGCATCAAAATCTGCTGGCTGCGGGGAGCACTTGCCGTTTTGGATAGGGTCGCTGAACTGCAGCAGCCAGGAAGATGAACGATTGATGCTGCATTCGACCGTCGACTCTGTCCTGCGACCCGTTCTGTGTAGGAGCTTGCACCGGCCTTTGCGCGCCGTTTTTATGAAGAGGAGGCTGAGCGTGGGACTGGGAGACAGCGCGTGTGCCGGCGAGCAGACAAAGAAGCCCCGACAGCGGCCAGCAACGGCGGACAAGACGGCGATGGAGCTGAAGATTGAGCTGACGGAGCGGGAGAAGCGGCTGGAGCGGCTGCTGCTGGACGTGGCCGCGTTCATCGACGGGGGCGCGGACCGGCAGGGGGCAGCGCCGCTGGTGCTGCGATGGGCGGGCGGCTGGGTGCGCGACCGGCTGCTGGGGCGCGAGAGCCACGACATCGACACGGCCATCGACACGATGACGGGCTTTGCGTTTGCGCTCAAGATGCAAGAGTTCTGCGGGGCGACGGCGAACACGGCGCGCCACGGCATGGGGCCGCGCGACCTGGGCAGCCTGCACAAGGTGGAGGCGAACCCGGACAAGAGCAAGCACCTGGAGACGGCGACGGTGCGGATCTTTGACATGGAGGTGGACTTTGTCAACCTGCGGCGCGAGACGTACACGACCGAGAGCCGGAACCCGCTGGTCGAGTTCGGCACGCCCGAAGAGGACGCGCTGCGCCGCGACGCCACGGTCAACGCGCTCTTTTACAACCTCAACAGCGGCACGGTCGAGGACTTTACCGGCGGCGTGGCTGACATGCAGGCCGGTCTGATCAAGACGCCGCTGCAGCCTCTGCAGACGTTTACCGACGACCCGCTGCGCGTCCTGCGGCTGGTGCGCTTTGCCAGCCGGCTGCAGTTCCGCATCGACCCGGCGGCCGAGGCCGTCATGGCGGACCCGAGCGTGCTGCAGGCGCTGCAGCAGAAGATTAGCCGGGAGCGAGTGGGAACAGAGGTGGAGAAGATGTTGAAAGGTGAGTGTGGGGATGGGAGAGAGAGAGAGAGAGAGAAACAAAAACTAACATCCCAGGAAATCACCCCCGCGATTCTCTCAGACTAATCGACCGACTGGGCCTCTACCACGCCATCTTTACGGACCCAGCACACGCAGACGCCCCGAAGCCGCGGCTGGACGGCTGGACGGCCACGTACGAGACGCTCCACCACCTGGCAGCGACCACGACGCCCGGCTCGGTCTACGACATGCTCGTGCGCACCGAGGAGGCCCAGTACTTTGCCTGGGTGCTCGCGGCTGCCGTGCCGTGGGAGCAGGTGTCGGAGCAGAACACCAAGGCAGCAGCGGCCAGCAGCTCGAAGCTGCGGCTCCCACCGGCCACGCTGGCCCTCCGCGAGGGCATCCGGGCGCCCAACAAGCTGAGCGACGTGATCACGGGGGCACATCGTCACCGCGCCGATATCCTGGCGCTCAAGCAGGCCGTCTGCGACGGGGCGCCGTACGTGCACGAGCGCGACCGCTTCGGCATGGCCATCCGGACGTGGGAGGCGCGCGGCAGCAACTGGAAGCTGCAGGTGCTGTATGCGCTGCTGTTTGAGGTCATGGCGCTGGCCACGAAGCAGGCGGACGGGGAGACGGCCGAGTGGACGGCCAAGCGCGACGACCTGCTGCGCGGCTGGCAGGCCTTTCTCGACCACCTGCAGGAACTCGACGTGCTGGACGCGCCGCACATCAAGCGGCTGCTCGACGGAAAGCAGGTGGCGGCAGCGCTGGCGATTCGGCCGGGCAAGTGGATGACGGCGGCCATGGACATCTGCATGGCCTGGCAGCTGCGCAACCCCGGCGAGACGGATCCGGCCGGGGCCATTGAAGAGGTGCGGCGGCGCAAGGACGAGATTGGGATTGCGGAACTGAAGTGAGTGGATTTGGGGATTTGGGGGGGATTTTGGCTACTGAGCAGAGGAGAACCCCAAGAAACGTATGGGACATCTCTGAGGTACTGAGCAGGAGAGCCCAAGAAACGTATGGAACATCTCTGAGCTACTGAGCAGGAGCCAAGAAACGTATAGGAACATAAATCATAGAACGACCAGCCCAGACAAACCACGTATCCAGCATTCGTAGCAGTGGTGCGGCCTCAAAGCGGTGAGCACCCAACTCGCCATTAATTAGTGGATAACGAGCTATATCATACCCGTCAGCCAATGCAGGCTATTAGGAAGGTGTGGCCTCCCCCCGCAGCTGCCGGACAACGCGCCTTCCCCACTGCACCGGCGATGCAACCACAGAAAAACTGCATGATAGGCGGGCGGCGGAAGGAGCGACCTCCAGCACCGACTGCCCCATACTTTTTCAGTTAGCGCAGCCAACTCGCTCTTGTCCGTCCTCTCGCAATCTCACATGCCTCTTTCCTCCTCATTTTCCCTCTCGATGTCCTCGTTGCAAAAGCCGGACGGATCCTCACAAAGACAGCCTCTCAAACGGGTCCACGCTCCTGAAACGGCCATTCCAGTAATCCACTGCGGCTTGCTTTTGTTTTAGCACCGCCTAGCCTCTCGGAATCTGGGCACTGTTCCGCCGAGAAACACTACCGCGCTCCTTTCCTCCATCCTCTCTCGTTTCTTCTTCCTCACGGTCTTCTTCCTCGCGGGTTTGCAGCCCACTTCTCCCCCTCCTCCTCCTTCTCCTGCTACAAAGACGACCAGACCCGAGGATGAGGTGCAGCTGCCTCTATTGATGGCCCCTCTCTCATTTTAGCCGGCCCTCCCATCTCGACCCATCGACCCATCGACCCATCGATCCATCCTGACGGCCATCGCCCCCGTTGTATGGCTCGGCCGTCCCTTCGGCTCCCGTCGACGACAGAAAAGCACATCGTGCCTTGTCCTGCACCTCCTCTCCAGCGATGGCCGCGTCGGCCGCGTCGGCTGCGAGCCAGTTTGACAATGCCAGCACCTGGCACAACTGGACCATGTGGACAGCTCAACGGCTGCCCTTTCTGAACATGACCCGCCTGGCTCCTTCGCTCGACGATCTCGTCTCGGCGGGGCCCCGCATGGCCATGAAGCTCGGCGGCCTCGTCGGCGGCCTCGGCGGCTTCCAACAGCGAGTCATCCCCGAGGCCACCGAGGCTACCGGAAACATGGTCTTCCAAGCCGTCTCTTCTCTGCAGGCAACCGGCACCCTGGCTGCTGAGGCTGCTGCCGGCGTTGCGAGCGCTGCTGCTGGTGCTGCTGCCGGTGCTGCTGCCGGACTTGCTGCCGTTGCGTCTGCTGGCGTCGAAGCTGCTGCTGGAGCGTCTGCTGCTTCTGGAGGGACCTCCAGCGACCAGGCCTTTTCCGGCACGCTCTCGGCTTCGGCCGCTCTCCTGTCCACCGAAAGCGCCCGGGGGCTGGGCAGCCTCTTCAACTACGCCACGAGCAAATGGGCCATCTGCTGTGTCGCCACGGCCGTCATCCTCAACCGGACCTACATCTTTGCGGCAACACGCCGCCGTGTCCGCCTTCCCTTCACCATCCGCTTCTTGCTGCGCATCTTGCCCATTCTGTCGTTCCTCTTGCAGGCCCGCCGCCTGCTGCAGTCTATCCAGTGCCAGACCTCGCCCGATTTTGCTCAGCTGCGGTGGGGGGACCCGACCAAGCACTCGGACTTGCTGTTCGCCGAGAACAGCCCGCTGCTGCACAGCCTGAGCTCGCACCTGCTCTTCAGCCCGTCCGACGAGGCGTCTTGCATCGCCGCCCGCATGGTGCCCGGCGAGCAGTACCCCGATGTTGCCAACCTGCGCGGCTCGCTCTCGCTGCTTTGGCCGCTCTTTGTGTCCTTCTGTGTCAGCCACTTTATCGAGACGCTTTCCTGTGCCGTCCAGGGCCGCCCGGTAGCCGCTGAGACCGGCATGACCCTGTTTGAGCACTCGCTCGCCTTTGCCGAGGCAGACGCCGCTATGAGCAGCCAGCTTAGCTGGGGCTCGTTTGTCACGTCTTTTACGGCCGCGGCCCAGTCGTCGCCCGTCGTTGTTCTCACATCGGCCTCGGCCGCTGCGGCAGACGGAACCACAGTCCCCATCAGCCGGTCTGCGATCCTCGGCAAAGTCAACACCCCGCCGGAAGTTCTGCTGCTGGCCTTCCTGTCGGCTATGAGCCACGTGACGAGCCACATTCTCGGGGTGCTCAACCTGCAGGCCAAGTTTCGCCTGGTCAGCACTGGCTTCTGGGCGCTCTGCTTCATGAGCAGCATTGTCTGGAGTGCTCTCTCCTTCTCGCTCGACGACCCTTCGGACCAGGGCCTCCTGCGCTTCCCTACGGTGGCCATTGTGGGATTCATTCCGCACATGCTCGTCCTGGTGGGCATCCTCATCTGCTGCTTCATATACGGCTCAGCCCTGCTGCTTGCGGCCGTGTCCCAGGAGCCGGATGCGACGCATGGCAACGGCAACGAGAACCTGTCGTTCCGCGAGCGCCTTTCCCACGCGCACGCGAACATGCAGGCCAACCTGCCGACAGGCAACCTCCGCATCGGCGTGGAGATGGACTTTTACACGGCACTGCTCCGCGTCGGCTTTGACGCCATAACCATGGCAAGCGAGGCGGTGTATCTGAACGAGGACCGCCGCGTCAACCTCCGGCTGCAGACCTGGCTGGAGGACGAGAGATACAACGAGCTGCAGGAGCTGCGCAGCCGCTGGCTGGGCTCCGATCTTCCGGGGTCGCGGTTCGATGTCATGGGGGCCACGGGCCTCGTTCCTGCCAGCGGTGCGAACCCGTCCTATGTGACGAGCGGGTTTGCTCGCGAGCGGACTGCCCGGAAGGTGGTGTCTGGGAACGCGAGCGAGCGGGTTCGCCCGGTCCGGACGGGGATTGGCGCCTCGGAGCGCAGCGGGCGCTGGATCATGGCGGTGGAGTATCTGATTCACGTCGGCAAGCTTGTGCTCTCGTTGTCGGCGGTGTACCTGTGCCGGTGCCTGGGCTGGATCGGCATCCGGAGCCAGCCTCGCTGGCTGCGCCGACTCGTGCAGCGGCGAAAGGGCGGGCGCGGCGCCGAAGGCGGGCCCGAAGGCAGCGTGGACGGCTCGGAGGAGGACGAGCTGGTCAAGGAGTGGCTGGACAACAGCAAGATTGAGAGCGTGCGGATCCACCGAAGCAGCCAGGTGGACGTGGAGTACGAGGTGCGCCAGCGGGTTACCGGCGGCATGGCGGACATCTCGGGCTCAACACGGCGAGAAGAACAAGAGATTGACAGCCGGCTGTACCACTGGTGGCTCAGGGGCGGTTGGTGGGGCGAGACGGATGCGAGCGGCGACTACGAGCCCAGCATTGCGGCGGACGAAGACGCCAGCAGCGTGATCTCTGGGTTTGAGGAAGTCGAGAGCGAGTCTGGTTGGGAGTCGGCCGGCGACGACGACGACTACTACGGCGGCCCTGGACAGCGGACTCCGACACAGCAATCGCCGATGCTCTCCCGCGAGAACACACCGGCCGGAGACCTGCAGATGGAGATGCCGGAGCTGGCGAGACTGCTGGACCCTCGCAGCCCGGAAGAACGGGCAGAGGCACAGGCGCTTGCGGCACATCTGAAGAGCGACGGGATCATGACGCGGTCTGCGTTTGCACAGTTCCGACAGCGACAACGGGCCGAACTGCTGGCGACATCGCGGTTCAACGGAGCGGCTCGACGGCTGGCGGCCTTTCGGCCCGGCGTGCGGCTCTCGCCCGAAGAGGAGGCGCAGCTGCTGGAGGAGCTGCTGATCTCGCGGCGAGCAGCAGCGCGCAACGACGACGACTTTGCAGACAACACGTCGGCATCATGGGCCACCGGGGCTGCCGGCTTGGGCCCCGACGGGCCGCAGTGTGTGGTGTGCCAGAGTGCTCCTCGGACCATTATTGTGTGGCCGTGTCGCTGCCTCAGCCTCTGCGACGATTGCCGTGTTTCGCTGGCCATGAACAACTTTGACAAGTGTGTCTGCTGCCGGAGAGAAGTGATCAGCTTCAGCCGCATCTATGTGCCCTAGGTGCCCTAGAGGTACCCTAGAGGTGCCCTACAGTGCTTCTGCGATATTCCCTCTTTTTGGGTACTCTGGGCGTTATCTGTTTCTGCACAGTTTCCATGGTACTAAGCTCATGCATGTCACTCTTGTCTACGGCGTGCATTCACTGCCCGGCATCTCTGCATCTCTGCATCTTTGCATCATATAGAGTATGGGTATCACTGGTTTTATTGTTTCAGCGCTGCTACGTCTGTCATATAGCAGCCCACTCCAGAGTGAAAGTGCGTACGCCACAGCGGGCTGTTTCATCATCATTGTCATCATCACCATCAGCACTGCTGCCGGGCGGTTTCCAGCCGCCGATGAGCAGGCCCTTCTTCACGCCCGTCGCCAGCCGCCCGGTGCCTACAAGGTCCAGCAGCGCGATCGGCTCGTCCCAGCCGTAGGTCGTGGCCACAAAGTGCGCGTGGTACCGGAACGGATCGCCCGGATAAATGCTCAGATCGCCGCCGAATCGAAGCCCGGGCGTGGCAAAGTAGCCGCGGTTGGCCAGATGGGCACGCATCGCATAGGAGGACGACGCTGCGGCGGCAGCGGGCATAACAGAAGGCAGTCGGGGCATGGACAGCCGCTCTGTCTCGTCGGTCACGTGCGACTCGCAGCAGCCCACGAGTCCCAGAGAGGCGGTCGGCGTGAT
Organism: Leptographium lundbergii; assembly: GCA_001455505.1. Lineage (NCBI taxonomy): Eukaryota > Fungi > Ascomycota > Sordariomycetes > Ophiostomatales > Ophiostomataceae > Leptographium > Leptographium lundbergii. The sequence goes on from LDEF01000004.1 coordinate 319,250, forward strand.
GCGGACCCGAGGGTTTTTCCGGATGCCGACAGCCTGCTCTGTCTTATCAGCAGAAAGTAAGACTTCTTGTGCTGCTGCTGCGACCGTGGCAGGACTCGTCTTTTCGTTGCCGGCTCTGCTGCCTTTTCCTTTTGCACTCGCCATCCTCGCCCGCGCCTCGACAGACCGCTTCTGCCGCTCGACAACCTCTTCGTCTGCGGCAGCCTGGACGCTCATGCGCTGGCTCTCGACAGTCTCGAGGTAGCGCTGCCGCGAGAGCGGGTTCGTCAGGCCGGCGAGGTGGTCGACCCAGTCGTCAGCGACGTAGGCCGTCTGCCGTTCCTGGACGAGCCACTGGACCTCGTCGGGTGCCAGCTCAAGCGGCAGGCCGCTGAAGACGCCCTGATTGGGGGCCTGTGGCGTGATGCCGACGAGGACGGAGCAGATGCCGTTCTGCCGGCGCAGACGCGCAACGTCGGCCACGTCAAACACGAGGTAGCGGCCGCCAATCCTGGAGATGCGGATCTTCGCAGAGCTCGGCGACGCGGCCGCCACGCCCTGGTCGCCTCCCGCAACGGAGCGGTCGGTGGTTGCCGGGAGCAGCTCCATCGTTCCCTGACCACAAGCGAGCAGGAGGGAGGGGGGAGGAGAGGACAGGCCCGCCTGTGAGTACCTGCATCAAGAAGAAAAGCACATTGCGTTAGCCAGTGTCTCTCAATCTTGCGAGCTGTGCAGCTCTGGTGTGGAAGCGTGAAGATGAATAGAGGAAGCAAGAAAAGTCCGAGTCATAGGATATTAATTTGATTTAGTTCTCAGCATATGTTTTGCTCAGGGGATTGACAGATGTATAAATAGGTTGTAATCATATGGAGCTTTGTCTTGCAGCAGTGTGTATGGGCAATCAAAAGGCGGGTAGAGGGTTATCAACTTACGAAAGTCAGGTCATTGCTTTGGAAAGAAGTAAGGAAGAAGCTGCAGGTTGGTTTTGCCCGACTGTGTTTTTTTTTTTATTGCCGATTGGGTTTTTTCTGCAGACCCACATTTCGAAGAGGAAATAGGTGGCAGAATGCCAAGGCGGTGAAGCGCGGATTTTGGCCTCAAAACTCGATGCCTTCTTTCTTGGTGCTGGCCTTGGCCGGCTTGTCGTCGTGGCTGCCGTCGTCGACGGGCGGCAGGCTGTAGGGGGCAATCTCGAGGCCCCTGGAGGCGCTCATGCTGAAGCAGAAGTTTTCGCGCAGGGCCTTGCCCTGGGGGCTGGCGCCGGCGCCTCCGGTCTCGGAGTAGACCTGGAGCTTGTGCACGCTGAACCAGCCCTGCATCTTGTCGGCGGGCGACTTTGGCTTGTCGGTAGAGGCGGACGCGTGGGGCGCGACGGCGGACGGCGGGCCGGGCGGCAGGGGAACGAGCTCGACGACGTTGTCGCAGAGCCGCTCCAGCTGGCGAACGCTGTAGTCGGCGCGGTCGTAGAGCGAGGTGGACAGCGACAGCATGACGGCGAGGCGGCGGCCGTGCTCGCGCAGGAGGCTGCGCAGGCCGAGCAGCAGGCTGAGGATGTAGGGGAAGCTCCAGCCGTCCATGGCGTAGAGGGTGGGCGACAAAAAGGCCGGCAGGACGACGCGGTGGACGGCCGACGGCGGCGTGGTGTCGAGGCTGGCACGCACGCTGGCCAGAAAGGCCCGCAGCGGCGAGTGCACCTGCTCGGGCGTGCGCGAAGGCAGCAGCGGGTTCGGCAGCGGGAACGGGTGCAGCGTGCCCTTGATGTCGGCGGTCGCGAGCCGTCTGCTGGGGTCGAGGGCGTGGCAGAAGGGGATGGTGGTGGTGGTGGTGGTGGTGGTAGCTGAGCATTTTAGTGTTAGAGGGAAGAATGCAAGTCGAAAGAAAAGAAGAAAAGAAACGAAAAAAAGAAGAAGGAAAGAAAGAAAGAAAGAAAGAAAGGAAAGGAAAAAAAAAAACTCACCAACAGGAGTCCTCCCGGCGCCCGGACGAGCAGAGAGTCCCTCGTAGCGCCAGGCGATCTTCATGCGGTCTGCGTCGGCCGTGGCCTTTGGCTTCCGGGACGACGACGTCGACGCGATGCCGGGCAGCTCGGCCTCCCAGCCGTAGCCGAAGCCGAGGACGTGGACGTGGTGCCCCTGGACGAGGCCCTCGGCCGCGAAGGCCCGCAGCAGCACGCCGGCAAAGTCGGTCGTGCCCTGCTCCTGCACCAGCAGCGAGTGGCCGAGCAGGAGGCCGCCGTAGCCGGCCAGCAGCGGGTCCAGCGACGCCGTCCCCGTCGATGTGATGGGCCGCCCGTCAAACGGCGACGGCCGCGCCCCGCCGCCGAGGGCTGCCGTCGGTGCTGCCGTCCGCCGGCCGCCGCCAAGCCGCTTCTGCCTCTCCTGCTCCAGCAGCAGGCGCAGCCGCTGCTTGGCCGGCGCCAGGTCTGCCCGCCTCGCAGCCGACAGCTCGACCGGCGAGGAGACGGTCCACGTTGACAGGTCGGGGAGGTGCCGTTGCCGGTCCTCCTGCTGCTGCTGCTCCTGCTGCAGAATCACATCCTGTGCTCGTCGCACCGGCATACGCACCGGTGCACCTCGTGCTGCCTGCAATGTTGCGGTTGGCGAGCTTCTCTGCTCCCGAGGCCGGGCTGCGGCCGGGCTCTCCCTAGAGGACCCCGCGGACAGGACGACGTTGCGCTTGCGAAAGGACATGTCTGGCCTCTGTACCGATCAAAGATTGTCCCCTGCTGTCGTGGGTTGTTGCTGGAATTTTTGCAAGTCTGTCGATTTTTTCTCCGGCTGCTTATTCCCACCATCGGCCAATCAGATGCTGCTACAACAGCCAGTCCAGGCCGGCACTTGTGCTTTTGCGAGCTCCTTGTGGGGGGCCTCTGTGAGATGCGATGATCTTACTGTCACGTTTTGGTACACATTGACCAGATCAGCTCTGCAACCGAAGCAGCAGTTGGGTTGTCGGGACAGAATCACGTGACTGACTCTTTCAAGCCCCACAGCGACGACAGACGGCTGTAAGAGCCAAAAATATTTTTCAGCAATTCCAGCTTCGCAGCCTGTCTCGCTTCCAACACGACTGCTCGACCGGCCTCTCTGCGTTTGATCGATCCTCAGTCCCATCCTCACCTTCTCTCACCCCCCTTTCGCTCTCAAAATGTCGGGAGCCGCGGGCGACAGCCAGCTGTTTGAGGACAGCTTCACGATCACCAACGTGGACCAGTCCAAGTACGACCAGGTGGCGCGCATCTATGGGACGTCGGCGGACGCGCAGACGGTGATCAGCCTGGACATCAACACGGAGCTGTTCCCGTGCGTGACGGGCGAGAACCTGACGGTGGTGCTGGCGACGACGCTGTCGCTGGACGGATCGCGGGACGACGACAAGGGCTGGCGCGATCTGACGAAGCCGGGAGCCGCAGGCGCCGGCGACACGAGCCTGGCCGACATGTACGACTATGTGTGCCACGGCAAGATCTACAAGTTTGAGGACGGCGAGGACGGCCAGACAATGTGCGTGGCTAGCGGTGTTGTGGTGGTTGTTGATCTGCCGGCTGTTTAGCAGGGACATTGCTGACGTAATCAATCATAGCAAGGCATACATCTCGTTTGGCGGCCTGCTGATGTCCTTGGCAGGGCCGTTCAAGAAGCTGACGCCGCTGCGGGTGGACTACACCTATCTTCTGGTGAAGAAATAGGGGGGGAGAAGAAAGAAGAAAGAGGAAAGAGGAAAGAGGAAAGAGGAACAAAGACGGAAGACAGAAGAGGAGGTCATCTAATGGCAATCAAAACGGGAGTGGCACGGCGTCTGGCGTCTGGCGATTTGCGGTTTCAGAGAATAGAGAACGAGCTAGCAGTTTTGCTGCGACAGCATCCAACGGACCGGTCCAACGTGCTGCGATGCTGACAGGTGACAAGACGGCGTCTGTCGTTTATGGGCGCTGGTGCGGGCCGGGAAAGGGGAGGACGCGGTGCAGCCGGGCGACGATGGCGTCGTAGTCGGGCTCGTCGTCGCGGGTGAGGAGGCCGTGGCGGATCAGAAAGTCGATCATGACGACGGCGCAGTTGGGTTTGTAGAGGCCGCGGGCGAGCTGCTGGCGGACCTCGTCGACGGAGCAGAGGGCAAACGACTCGACCTCGCCGTCCTTTGGCAGGGGAATGATGTCTGTCGAGTCTGTCGAAGGAGGAGGCAGCCGAAGATCGTAAACCCACTGGCACTCGGGGTAGACGTAGTCGCTGCCGGGATCGACGCCAGCGCGTTCGTCGGGCACGGCCACGTACGTGATAGTGCCGACGGCGCGGGTGTCTCTGCGGACGACGAGTTCGGGCAGCGAGGCCTCCTCGTCGGCCTCGCGCACGAGGCACTCAAAGGGGTCCTCGCCGGTCATCAGGCCGCCGGCGACGGTGTTGTCGAGCATGCCGGGGTACGTGGACTTGTCGGCGGCGCGCTTGGGGACCCAGATGCGGATGTTTTTATTTTTTTGATCGCCGTCCTCGCCGTCCTCGCCGTCCTCGCCGTCCTGCACGTACGCCGTCATGTGGACGCCGTAGCGAGCGGCCCCAAAGAGCCCGACGGCCGCCCGCTCCAGGTTGAACAGCAGCTGGTCGTGGCGGCCGTAGACCGGCCAGAGCTCGTCGCGCCAGCCGCGCAGCAGCCGGAACGCGTCGTCTGCTCGCCAGCGCGCACACAGCGCCGCCATGGCGCGCGTCCGGCCGTCCGCGTCGGCCTGGCCGGCCAGCAGTCGATGCAGCGGCACCGTGCGTGTGGCTGCCGCCTCGGCCGCCACGTCCACGTCGGCCGCCAGCCCCAACGCCGCCCGGTCGGCCGGCCGCATCGCCGCCAGCACCGCCAGCACGTCCTGCGGCATGTACCCGATGGCATACGGCCGCTCGTCCGCGCCGTCGGCCCACAAGACGGTGTACAGCGAGGCCATGGCGGCCGCGTGGCGCGCCGGGTCCGTCGTCGCATCGGGGAAGCTGCAGCGTAAGGTCAGCAAGCGCAACGACCGACTCACGACCGGGAGCAACTCACGCATCCAACGCCTCGATGAGATCAATGTTGCGCAACGCCATCATGGATCGACAGATTGGCAGATGGCAAGCCAGAAAATCCAATACGAAGATCAAAAAGGAAGGGGATTATGTAAACGCAGATAATGGTCCGGTCCGGTCGTTCTTTCCCGTCAGCGCGGCTGTCCTACAGACGTTGCGTAGCGCCGAGACGGCAGTTTTTTCCCCGCCAAACCGCGTTTAGCTCACTTTACCCTCACCAGATGAATCGACCGCTGCCTCGTTTGTTGCACCTCATCGACTGCACCGTCCGAACTCGAGCGTGAAGAGAGCCGGAGAGAAGCTTCTGGAAGAACGCCGGCCTGCCAATACCACTGTCGCTCCTCGCTCTCCCGTCCACAGCCAATTTCTCCGAGCATCTGAGCAATCACCAGTTTTGGTCACTTTGATCACCAGGTCTCGTGAGCTTCTTCGACACTTCTCTTCTCCCTTTTTTTCGTCTCTTCTCTTCTCCCCCCTCTCCCTCTCATGTCCCAACCGCTCTTCGGCATCGTCCCTGCCGGCCTGCCGGTCCTCACTGAGCCCTCCGAGACGCCCACGCCCGGCTCTTTTATCTACACCATCGTCTCGCCGACTGATGCAAAGTCCTTTAGCCACGTCGTCGTCTTTCTGCTGCCGGGCGTCCAGCTGCCTCCCGCCACCGCTGCCGCCATCTACCTGGTCACCCCGCCCGCCAACCCGGCCCAGCCCGTCCCCTCGCTGCGCTTCCTCGGTGGCATCGGCCCCGGAAAAGAGTCGGCCATCTTCAAGATCGCCGGCACCGCCGCCGGCACCGCCACCGTCCTCGGCATCAGCGTCGAGGACGCCGCCGGTGTCGCTGCCCGCATCGACGATGTCCGCGCCGACAAGCAACCGTCCCTGCTACCGCCGCCCTCTGGCACTGCTGCTTCCCTTTCTTCTTCCTCACCGCCCTCCACCCTCCTCCTCGCCCAGCGCATCGGCCAGAACGCCTTCAACTTCCTCGCCAGCTACAGCGCCAGAATCCCCGGCAGCTCCTCCTCCGAAGAGGTCATCCCCATGCGTGCCTTTGAGGAGTGGTGGCGCAAGTTTGAGGGCCGCGTCCGCAGCGACCCGACCTTTTTGGAACGCCCAACCGACTGATCACGTGCTTTGTCAATGTATTCTATTCATCCCGTCCGCTGTATAAAGAGAACCAATGTCAACGCCTTTTCCTGCTTGTTTTCCTGCCTGCTTAAGAAGTGCAACTGCCTGCCCTCAATCTCATTACCTTCCTTGCCATTGTTAGTCCTCGTGCAGCGCTGCCATCATCGGGCTCTTCAGCCGTGTCGGACTGCCTGCTCGACTCTTCGGCACCAGTCTCTCACGGCTTTCCGTCCGCACCACCAGTCCGCTGCGGTCCAGCCCCGACAGCCGCACGTCCTCGAACCTGTCCACGCCGATCCGCGGCGTCGCCAGCCCCGATGTCCGAGCCAGCCGCGATCTGTCCGGTCCAGACCCGTCGCTCCCGTCCGAGACGTCGTTATCGTCGGCCTCCAGCTCGCCCAGCTCCAGCTGCTCCAGCTGGCCCTCCTCCAGCACCCGCTCGTAGTCCCGCGATCGTCGCTGGCCGAACAGCTTGCCCGCCAGGATCGACAGCACCCGCCCTCCTGGTCCTCGCGGCCGCCGCGTCAGCCATCCGAACCGGCCCAACAGCCGTGCCCGTGTCTCCTTCTTCCGCAGCAAATATGCCACAATCGCCACCACCAGCACAAACACCACCAGTCCCGACGATACCGACCGCTTCGGCGGATTGTCCGAGCCGCCTCCGGCCGTTGGTGGCTCCCACGTCGAGCCCGCATACGAAAAGTCTGCCGGCGTGCTGTCGTCCTGCACGTTGCTCCCAAAGCCCACCGCCAGACCCTCCTTGCCGTCCCCCTCGTATGGCTGCACTTGTCCAGCCGCATACAGCAGCATCCGGCCCAGCGTCCAGCTGACCTCCACGCTGTCAATCTTGTCCACCGGCCGGAACGGCGTCGCAAATCCCTGCTCCTTGGCCCCCTCCAGCGCCTCGTGCGACACGTTGAATCCCGGCAGCTTCTCCAGTCCCACCCGCGGAATCCCGATGCCCTCGTGCAGCACGTTGATCACCCACGACGCCTTGAAACACGCCTGCTGTGCGTCTTGCAGCGTTCGTGCCGTGTCCGATTGCTTCTGCTTCTGCTTCTCCTTGTCCTGAATTCCCGTCTGGATCCGGCTCCAGTCCTGATCGCAGAACTCGAGCACGTTGTGCTGGTACGTGCTAAAGTCGTATGCACGGTCGCCCTTCTCGCCAAAGAAGCCGTGTGTCGAGTGGTAGTACTCCGACACCCCGATAAAGTGGTTGACGTTGAAGTCGATGCTCGGCACCGAGTCGTGGATCAGGCACGGGTGCGACCCATCGCCACACGTCTTGTCCTTGGCCAGCAGCGGCTTCGTCGCCGTGAGACAGCCGGCAAAGTCGCCCGTGCCCACCAGCGTCGGAATCCCGCCCCTCTTTGTGTGCCATCGTAGCCCTGACTGTCGCTCTCCCGTCTCCTCCACTCCCCTCGCTGTCGTCCGCCTTTCTGAGCTGAGGACCCGTCCGTCGAGCGTCGTCTGCAGCCCCTTGGGCATGCACGGGTCCGCGATCTCGCCCCCGGTGCTGCTGAGACTGCTGCTCTGCCGCACAAGCTCGGCCACGTAAGACTCCCGTGCCTTGTTGACCCCGAATCCGAGCCACGTGGCCGTGAACACCCGGTGCTCGGCCAGCCTGCCGTCGAGCGTGCGCAGCCGCACCAGCTTCAGATCGTCCGCGTGCGCGGCCGCCTCCGTGCTGTTGGGCGCAAAGGCGATCTGTGCCGAGGCGCCGCCCATGTCCAGGAATCCGTATGTGTGGTGGTCCTGGCCGTGTGCGTGCTGCTCCGGGTGGTCGAAGCCGCCGAGGAGGTAGTTTGCCGCGAGCCACCCAAACAGTCCCTCCGTCTCGCCCGAGATCACCTGTATGTTCTGCGTGCAGTCGGGAACCGAGAACTGCGTGTTCTGCCGCAGGTATGCACACGATTCGCGCAAGACGGCGATCTGCTGCGGCTGTGGCAGGAGCCGCATGCCGGCTGTCGCCATCAGGAAGACGGGCGTGTCCGCCACCATCTCGGACGGGACCACGTCGAGGGCATAGTCCATCAGCCCCTTCAGGTGGTCGGCACCAACATCGCTGGGCTTGTCGCCAAACGTCGAGATGCCGGGTCGGATCTTCTTGGTCCACTTCGTCTTGATCTTCGGCAGGCTGTGCAGCTCTTCGGCCGTCGCGTCCTTTGTCGTCCGCAGATGGTAGTTCCACCGATACACATGCACCCGACTGCCCGAGGAACCGGCGTCAATAATGACGCCATATCGCCATTTCTTCCCCATGAGGAAGAACACCCTCTCAATGCAGGGTCGCCAATCGCGTCCGTTGGCAGAAAGGCCACGATCTCGTCGGATGGCCGCCGCGTTGTCGGGACGGCTCCCACGAGCAGGAGAAGCGAGCGAATTGGCGACGTCACCGGTCAGCTACAGAAACCGACACAGTTCGAATAACGGATTGAGGGTAAATCGTAGATCGTGTCCACTGTGCATTCTGAGCAGATGAGGCCGAGATCGAAGACGCGCAGGAACGAATGTAAGATCCAGCGTATTTCGATAAACGCAACACAAAGGTTACAAAGAAACCGCGCCACAAAGAGCACGACACAACAGGCGTATCGTACATATACGAGTATGAAAAGGCCGTCGTTTGTGGAAGATGACGATAAGGAGATAGTTTGAAAGCTTACGATATATGCACTAATCCCAAACCAGACTGGCATGTGCACTAGCTGAAGCCCGGCTGCAGCGACTACCTGCTATTTCTGGACACGAGAACTGGCAGCATACTGTAGGTACGAGTATACGGAGTACAAGCACAAACTATTACAACGCCTGCAACCAAGTTTCTGCGCTACATGTGCCTAGACAATTGAACAACACATGCATCTGCTGCTGTTGGTCGTTCATGGATCAACGTAACTTGTGTTCAGCAAGTGATGTTATGTTCAGGCTTCAGAAATAGGGAAATACAAACCGTAGATTTTACGTACAGTAAAAGACACTGACAAATGCAACGATGCAAGGAGACGCTGCACTAGGGAAAACTTACACAGGAACAGGACGGGGCCGGTGTCATGCCCCGAGCGAAAACTTACTAAACAGCTTCAGCCACGTCTGTGGTCGTTATCGCGGCCGCCTTCTTGGCCTCTTGGAGGATGTTCGCTGTCGTTGACGAGGCCGAGGACGAGGCCGACGCGGGAGTGGTGATTCCCGAGCTGCTGGCGCCCTCTTTGAGCTGCACAGCATACCACCGGAGCAGCTCGTTGTCCTCCTCGGCCTGCTTGAGGCGTCGCTTCAGGCAGTCGACGGCGCGAAGGGACTCCTGCAGCCGCTCCTGGAGCTGCTCGTGCGTCTCCAAGATGGCGCCGTGCGCCTGCCAGCTCTCGAGGCACTTGCCCAGGAAAGCCTCCAGCTGGCCAGGCTGGCGCCAGTCCAGGTCCTGGCCCTTGTCCGAGACCATGCAGGCGGCCAACTTGTCGAGCAGATCGCCCACGTTGGCCGCCTCATCGCCGTCCTCGTCGCCGTCGATCGGCACGCGTTGCACCCGGGTCTTGGCCAGCTGCGTGTGCGAGTGGGCGGCCTGCATGTAGACCTCGTGGGCCTTTCGCCGCACGTCGACGAGCCACTGCGCCCGCTGCGTGCCCTCAGTCTTGCGGCTGTTGTCAGCATCGATGCACCGAAAGTCCACGTGGTTGGCCACAAAGCTGGACGAGGACGAGGGGGTCGGCTTGTACTCACGCTCTCCGAGACTGTTCTCAGAGGAAACCGGACGTCCAGCGTCGGTGGCGTTCATGTGAAAAGATTGCATGTTTAGGAGAAAAAATGGATTGTAGGAGAAGAGGCGGTAAGAGCAAGACGAATGGGATGTTCAGAAAGACTATGAGTTGAAGAAAGAATGAAAAGTGAAGAGAAGAGGAAGAGTTGAATTCAGGTTCAGGGGCCGAACATGGAACTTATATACGCTGGTTTATCTATGCTATCCTTTGTCTGTCTGAACAGCTTGTTCATTGCTGAAACACAGCTCTACTGGACAGATTGATTCGAATTATTGTTCACAGACCGTACGAGGGATGCAATATACGGACGTTGAATCGTTTTAGCTCTGATCGCTTTGTTCTCTTTGTGCTCCTGCCAGCTGTATGGACAGCTAAGCCAGCTGTACGGACAGCTGTACGGACAGCTGCGGGCAAGATGACGTCATCCGGCAGACGGGCAGACGCCATGCAGAGCAGCGCCCGGCAGCATCCTGCGGCAGGAAGATGGAAGAAAAAGGAGCAACAGAATGCGGCTGCCTGGCAGCGATTGGCTCGCCGTCGGGTGCCTCCGCCCAACGCTCGGCGTTTTGCCCGTCGAACCGCCTCAGCCGTGGCTAAGCCGTGAGCTTAGTGTCGGGCTGCGTCATTCTATCGGCCACTGCTAATGGGGTTCCTATGTCTTATAATAACCTACCGTAGCTCTCTTTCCCGACATCCTTTCTCCTTCTCTTATTTCTCACCATTTCAGCCCAGCCTCTCTTCTTCTCGACCAGCCGTCCATAAACGCCCTCTTCCAACATTATGCCTTCATACATTGTGAGCAGCTCTCGTCAGACAAACAGTCGGTCCGTTTCTTACGTTTTTAACGCTCTCTTCTCCACAGATCACCTGCAAGGAGGACGCCTCCAATGACGAGGTGGCTGCGTAAGTCTACCTCCTTTTCTGGCCTCCGATCCGCTTCATCATATCGACTGACTGTCCGTCCACAGGGCCAAGAAGACTGCCGTCGAGCAGGGCGGCACCATTGGCCACGAATACACCCTGCTCAAGGGCTTCTCGTGCGTACCCCCCAAAACGCCCATAGCTCGCCTGATTTCTGACCCGCCACAGCGTCAGCTTCCCCGAAGGGACAGTCAACACCTTGTCCCAGCACGCAAGCATCAAGTCTGTCGATGCCGACCAGGTCGTCAGCACGCAGTAGACGCTGGGAAACGGGGATTGCACATTGTCAGACTCTCGATTCTAGAATAGATACATCTGTGCTCTTCCTCTCGCCGTGACATGATGCCGTGCTGTGGCAATCTAGAGGGCTTAGGCTGCTATCGCTTGTACCTTACCCCTCCGTCGCTCTTGCAGCGTCCGATCGCCCGATTTCTTACCCCACTTGTGCGCTGTCACATGTACCCATAGCCGGCGCGCTGTATTACCTAAGAATAGTACGCAGCCGGGGAAATAGAGGGGCAACCGCCGAACGGACGAATCATGCAGCCGGAAATCCAACATGTCCCTTCGTCCTCGAACAGACAGCTTCTCGTCTTTCTGTCATTCTTCTCTGCCTTCTGACTCACGCACCCGTAGCTCTGCCAAGCACTCAGCACATCGCAATGCCGCCATGAGACGCCTCAATCGGCCATTGAGGGCTGTTCAGCCCACGGCCACCCTCCTGTCGAACTGCTACTGCTCTCGCTCTCGCCTTTGCTCTCCCCGTCTTCGACTATCGCTTTCTACTGCTTCCCATCACGAGCAGTCCCACGAACGTTTACCACCACCACCTCCACCGCCGCATTCCAGACCGCACAGTGCAGAGCCGCCGCCGCTGCGCGACGAGGACATCTCTCGCCTGGCCAAGGAGCCGGTGCACCAGCTGCGTCTGGCCGACCTGGTCAAGTAAGTCGAGCTCGAGCCATTTGGCCACTACCAAATGACCTCTTGACTGACTAACTGCACCCACAGACACGGATGGCCCCCTCTCACCGAAGAGGCCCTGCTGCAGAGCGCCAACTTCTCGCTCGAGCTGATCCCCATCCGCCTCGCCCGCCGGCTGCAGGCCCTGCGCAGTCTGCCCTACATTGTCGTGTCTAATCCGCACGTCCGGCAGATATACGGCAACTATCGCCACAGCTTGCGCTCGCTGCTGCCGCTGTGGCGGCGCCGTACCGAGGGCGCCGTCGCCACGCTCGACGACGAGATCGCCTTTACCGAGTCCCTCGCCGACCTCGTCGCCACCCACCAGAACACCATCCCCTTTCTCGCCCAGGGCTTCCTCGAATGCCGCAAATACATCTCGCCTGCCCACGTGACCACCTTTCTCGACGAGCATCTGCGCGCCCGCATCGGCACCCGCCTCATTGCCGAGCAGCACATTGCCCTGCACCTCAGCAGCCGGCCCTTTGAGCGGAAGAGCGACTCTGGCCCCTCGGCCGCCGCCTCGTCGCTCGACAGCGCCCCCGCCGGACAGCCGCCGCCGTCGTACATTGGCATCATCGACACCCAGCTGCGGCCGGCCCAGACCATCGACAGCTGTGCCGGCTTCGTTGCCGACATCTGCGAGCTCAACTACGGCGTCCGGCCCGAGTGGCGCATCGACGGCGAGCCCGGCACCACCTTTGCCTACGTGCCCATGCATCTCGAGTACATTGTCACCGAGCTGCTCAAAAACGCCTTCCGCGCCGTCGTCGAGAGCAACATGTCGCATGAGCCCATCGTCATTACCATTGCGCCCGAGCCGCCTCACCGCCCCCGTCCGGAGCGACCGTTGGCATCAGTCGATGGCAGCATCGACGGCGATGGCAACAGCAACAGCAACAGTCCTGCTGCCATCCTGCCGCTCGACGAGAATGCACCTGGCGTAACCATCCGCATCCGCGACCGCGGTGGCGGCATCAGCCCCGAAGTGCTGCCCAACATTTGGTCCTATTCCTTCACCACCTTCGCCGATGCCGCTCAGGGATCGGGCGACGACGGCGGCTTCGGCTCTGACGGGCTCGACATCATCTCGTCCGCCAACAACGGCGGCAGCTCTATTGCCGGCCTCGGCTACGGACTGCCGCTCAGCCGGGCGTATGCAGAGTTTTTTGGCGGTGGCATCGACGTCCAGAGTCTGCACGGATGGGGCACCGATGTTTATTTACGGCTAAAGGGTGTTGGAAGCATCGGGTGAGCTTTCTTCCTAAATGTATTACCTGTCCGTGTTTTGTGCCCTTCTGACGGCTTATATCAGCAGCAAGTAATTAGACGGGCCCAGGGCAATGTGCTGGGAGAAAAACTGGTAGGCGGAAGGGGATATGGCGTTTGGGAAATGTTCAGAGCAGGAGATATGTAACGAGGGTTTTTGTAAAATACGTGACAGGAGTACCTCCATACTCTTACTGAATTAGGCCGTGTGCCTATATTTGACTTTCCGGGCTACTTGCGGCTACTCTCTCAGAGTTTGTTCTACCGTGTCTGCTTCTTCATAATGCTTACGTTTCTTTTCCTGTACTCCGTACTGGCAGTAAATACTTTCTGGGGTCTGAAGAACCTGGGCAACTGAAAAGAACATGTGACTTTTATGTACTCCGTACTAGACCATTCTGTGATGCAAACACATTTGAAACAAGTTATCAAATGACACAAATGCACATTATCCTGGCTATGAAAATACTTCTAAAGGCTATGCATTGCCACAAGGCACAATTCAGAACATATGCTTCTTGATTCCAGATTCCAATTTTCAAAGAAGGAAAAATCAGCGTAATATACTAAACAGAAAACACACAATGTATCGCAAACAATCAAGAAACGCCACCATGAACGCTTGTGTCGATATTTGCGCGCTCCATAGTTTCCCCGTGGAAAATAAATGCTGTGCACGAGATTACGCAGTGCTTGTTTTTCAATGTCCTCCCAGATGTAAGATAGTATTAAAGGAAATATTAGAGACCAGAAGCCCACAAGAACAGCCCGCAAGAAACGCAGGCTGTATCACATGTTTGCCAACTCGTTGTCGATCTGGCGATCCATAAAGGTTCGCCGCTCACCCGAGAGCTCCGACTGCAGGCGCTGCTCAACGAGAGCGCGCACCTGCTTCTTGGTGACCGTGTCGAGGTCGACCTCGCGCAGGACACCCTGAATGGCCTCGACGATCATGCCGTCGTCGGGACCGCCGATGCCACGCTGGAAGTCAAACGACAAGGCCGACTGGCGCCCATCGCCCGCACCCATGCGTGCACCACCACCGTTCAGAGCAAGGCTGGTAGTGCTGCGCAAGCCGGCGTAGCCGTTGAGACCCGGAGACTGCAGATTGCTCGACGATCGGCCGTGGCCAACGTCCAGATAGGGGCTGGCCATGCGCTGGACTCCGGTGCCCATGCTGGCCATAGACTGGCGGTGATGCATGGGGTGATCGGCGTACTGTATGGTGCCCATCGTGGAGCTGCGGCCGTGGAGCCCGATCCCAGGCGAGAGCTGATGTCCGTACTGTCCAGCCTGGGGCGGCATGAAGGGGTTGCCACGGCTACCCAGGCCGGCCAGGACTGACGGCTGGCGTATGGACGAGTAGACCGATTTCATGTCGTCCATCTCGTACATGCCCCCCTCGTCATACATGCCTTCGGGGCCACCCATGGCCTTTTCTCCGTTGGCACCGCCGCGGCGACCCGGCAGGTTGTTTGCCAGAGCATAGTCATCCCAGCGCTGCAGCGGGATCGAGCGCGTGTCGAAGCCCTCGTCATCGATGGCCACCAGCTGGCGCTTGCCCGTCTCGCCAATGACGATACGCGTGTTACCCCAACTGAAGTTGTCCTGGTTCCAGAACGAATAAACCGGCAGGACAAACGAATAGATGGGGAAGGCCAGGAGGTAGATGAACATCCAGCCGATGTGCTGCCACTGTCGCTTGAGGATGAAAATGATGGCCTGCAGGCCGTATACGGCCGCCAGGATGATGATGGAGAGGATTGGGAGGGAGCCGTGTAGGTGGACCACGTTGTAGATGAGGTAGACGAGGTAGACGACCGTTGCTGGGAGAATGACGGTACCGAAAAGGTCCATGAACACCACGAAGCGCATGCTGAACAGACAGAAACCGCACATCTCCTCGATAAACATCAGCTCCACAAGGTTGTGGATGGTCGAGTTAATCCACCGACGCCGCTGCGAGAGAAGAACACTCCACGTATCAGGCGCCGCGGTCGAGCAGTACGCAGACGGGAGAAACTTGTACTTCATCTGGGGGAAGTGCTTTGTCATCAGCGTAGTGAGGAACCGATCCTCGCCTAGCGATAGCAGGTTTTTTTTGTGCAACGTGTCCACGATACAATCGCTGTATTCACGGATGATTTCGCTGGAGATGATGAGCGGCTTGCCACGGTCGGCTGTGCGAAGACGATACATGGTAAAGCTAGAACAGTTAGCATGGCGTTCTGCAACGGGAGAGGATCAGCGGAGAAAAGAGGACAAAAACATACCAACCGGGAAGACACGTAACACTGCCAAAGAGAGATTCGAATGCCTTGGCCAAGTGGTGAGAGATAAAGTACTCGTACACCTGGATCATCGTCCACCAAGACTGCTGCTCGTTCTGCAGACTGGTCTCGCCGCAGATACCGGCAATCTTGGCGTCATTGGAACAGGCAGCAACCAGCCGGTTTAGAGAGTCTTCGCGCACAGACGTGTCGGCGTCCACCATCAGGAGATATTCGTACAGTTCTGGGTCCACACCGATGACGTTGTTGATCTGGTGGAAGATCTCCAGCTCTAGCGGATTCATCGGCGCACGGTGGTGGACGCGGTTCAGAAAGCTCATGACCAAAATCTGCGAGTCACGCTTACCACGGTTGCCGGGCTTGGTCTTGGCCTTCTCCGACTCCTTGCCGACCTTGACGATGACGATATACGGCACCACGTTGCCCTCGAATTCATAGAGACCCGAGTACACCTTACCGTAGTTGAGCTGCTCGCTGCCGGTGCCCACAGATTTGAAGGGCAGCGCAGGCGGGTCCACCTTGGGATCAACACCCAGAATGTCCAGGACGATCTTGGGCGTCGGTCGGTCGTTGCCGGCACCGACAATGACACCGTCACAGATAACACAGATCAGCTTTCGCTTGTTGTCATACTGCAGCGCGGTGAGAGAATCGAGCGACGTGCGGAGTGAGTCCTCGCCTTCCGTATAGGCCGGCACCTGGCAGATGACAAACTTGTCTTGCGGAGAAGGCCGCCGCTTCGAGCCAAACTGCAGAGCAGACAGGAACTTGACCAGAATCACGATACACAGAAGGACGGTGAAGGCGAGCAGGATGTAGCCGTTCACCTGGCACCGTGCACTTGTACGGAAGTCAGGCTTGCCGACATAAAAGTTGTTCTTGATGCACGTGAGACTGTTGTTGATGTTCGCCAATTCCGTCGCGTTGCTTTCCGCCTTCTTGATGAGCGCGTTCCACGTAGAGGTGATGTCAGTACCTGGGGCACTTTCCACGGCGTCGGTGATGTCAGAGTTGAGAAATTTGTACGTTGACAAGTCGTCCATCATCGACAGGGTGTAGAAGTAGTTCCCTAGGTCGTAGACCAGTCCCTCATATATGACCCATTCGTGGTTTTGTTCCGTTCCCTCGTTCTTGATCTTGCTCTTGCTCCACACAATGTCACCGTGATAGTACTGCTCGACCTTGGGTAGAAACACTTCCGTGTACCACGTGTCACTGTAGAGCGCACTGGTCGTCACAGACTGCCGGGAGCCGGACGTGTGGGAGGCTTCGGGATTGTCGTCAGTGGTATTGAACTGGAGATACAGCGTCTCGTCCGTCACCAGTCCTTGGCAGGACAAGGTCAGAGGAGGCGCAAAGTACTGGTCGAGAACGAGGCCGGCTAGGGGTGTCATGAGCGTCGAGGTCACCTCACGGGCCGTGATGTCACTGTGTTGGACGCGCCAGAACTTGGAGATGTCGTATACCTTGCCGTGGATGCCGACCCAGAAGTCGTAGTCGCCTTGGTGCGTAGCCAGCTGCGTCTCCGTCCAGGCTTTGGAGTAGTTCGGGCAGAGCAGCCGACCAAATGCGACAATCCAGAAGACGACAAGTGCGTTGATCAGGGTGATGATGGCACACAGCACCAGCTTTTCCCGCCACGCCATACGCACATCCGGCCGCTTCATCCGACCAACATAGCGCAGCAGAGGCGACGGAATCCAAAACGTCAAGGTCCACACAATGGCTACCCAGGCACGGCGGCTGGCCGAGATGGGCTGCGACGTGATCTCCTTGCCTTCGGCCAGTTCCGGGTCCAGGCCAATGAACTCACCATCGTTGTTGTAGTAGTACTTGTTCATGTCGTCACCCTTGGTGCCCAAACCATAGTCGCCCTTGAAAACGGGTTTGCTGTTGCGTTTGCTGTCTCCCATCATAGACGGTGACATACCGCCAGGCATGCCATCAGCTCCAATCATTTGATGCGTGCCCTGGCTCATGTTTCGCTGGTGGTTAAGTAGTTGATCCCGGCTGCTTGAACCGCCTTCGCCTCCGAATGGCTGGTGTGGGAAGAAACCGCTGCCGTTGTTGGCGGAATATCCCGACTCCATGCCTGGGACACCAAGCATAGAGTTGCCACGGCTGCCGCCGGATGGCATGCCCTCTTCCGGTTTTAGGTCCAACATAGCTTCGGCGTCCCACCAGGCGTTCTCGCGCATCCAGATGCGCTCAGTACCAACGACCACCTCACCGTTGCTCCATCCGCGCTCCAGCACCCAGCTCTCGATTCCGTCACGGCCATCGCGGCAGCCCAGAGGGGCATAGCGCTGGACGAACTCATCATGATCAAAGTCGGCCGTGAAATCGAGGTTCTTGTTGCGGCGATTGGCCCATTCAGGCAGACGCCAGGCACGCAGCTGGCGCGACACAGTGCCGGCAGACCACGCCGAGTTCACCGAAGGCAAGACTGCAATGCTGGCCGGGAACTCATCAGTGGGGTGGATACAGAGATGGTACCAGACACGGTTGGTGAGGAGCATGTTTGCGAGGTCCAGACGGCCGGCGCGGCCGAGGTTGACGCCCTCTCCCTCCACAGGAACCAGTAGGCTCTTGAGGAAACCTTCCGCGTCCGCGGCGTGCGACATCTTCTCGAGCAGCTCTTCACGCTTCTCAAGAATATGGCTGCGCTCCCGACCGGCTGGGCCGGTCATGATGCCCAGGTCAGGCCCGGCATCGTTCACGGCGTTTTGCATCTCACGCAGCACGGAACTGCCGGCAGGCGTCACATCAACGCCATCCTCCCTCATCTCCGAGTTGATGCCGGTGCTGTCGTCGAAGACACTGCGCATAGAGATGGCCTTACCGAGCACGGGATCCGGAATTTCCAGGACTGTGATGCAAACAGTGTCTCCATTGTCCTCGTCCGTGTTGGGCGTGCGGGCGCCGCGGGCACTCTCACTCGAGTCATCGCCATCTCGCATACGACCCATCTGTGCAGCAATGGCCGCATTTGCCTTGGAGATAACCCAATCGACCAGTGCCTCATACAAGGCACCGATGAATGTTCTGCGATCCTCAGTAGAGCAGCCACGAACCAGGGTCTCTGGCTCCACACCAAGCAGCCCGCTGACATCTTCGCAAACCTCCTCCAGCACATCGCCATCAATATCGTAGTCGAGAGTGTTTCCGAGCTTCAAGAGGCCGGCCAGGATGGAGATGAGGTTGCGGTGGGCAGAGCCCTTAATGCCGATTGCCTTCAAGGCAGCACGGAAGTCGTCAGCGGCAGCTGCATCGTCGGCCGTCGGCAGGTACGACGGAGGTCCGTAGTTGCCCGAACGGGCAAGGAGCGAGTATGCTGGAGCTGCCTTGAGGCCAAGAAATTCCCTCTCCGCGGGTGTGGACGCTGACGTAAGCAGATAATAGAACACGTCGAAGGCACGGTAGCCTGCCTCTGCGGGAACATTTAGGAGGCCCTTGACGGTGTCGATGCCGCCCTGGGATAGAGCTAGAGAGGCTGCCGTCAGGTTGCCAGCGAGGTTGAGGGTCAGTGTCACACCTAGGGCAGTCTGCCGCGGTGTTGACGGGTTGTATGGCGTGACACAGCGAATAAACGGCTGAAGGGCTTCGAGAGACTTCAACAAAGATGTAGGAAGTGAAAGCGGGAGGGTGGACAGGAAGGGGGCCAGAAGTGACGGGGATGACGTGTGGAGAGAGGTCAGGATGATGCAGCCGTCCTCGGCACGACGCCGGGCATGTTCCCAAGCCCGTAAGGCGAGCGAGCCGTCGACGGTGCCGCCGGGTTGTCCGTCGTGACCCGACTGCGAGGCAGTCAGCCAGGTGTTCACCACGACGCTGGTACCGGCATCGAGAGGGTATGGCGTGGAGGAGAGGTAGATGTTGTGGATGGCATTGAGTAGTGTTGTCGTCGAGACCTGGGACGATTGCTGCGCAGCACCGCGAGGACTCACGGACTCCGAGGTCATGGAGTACATGGACATGCGGTTGCCGGCCATGATGGACAGCCTTTGATCGAGTCGATGGGAGAACGTCGAACGGGATGCCCAAGTGGGTTGACGCTGGGAAGCCCAGGTCGGAAGCGTTTGGACGATGGCTTCTGGTCCAGGGTCCGATGTTGTTTATGATTCGTTGTAGTCGGAGGTAAGGTGAAGAGGCGGAAGGTAGCGAGCGAGAGAAGAGAAGAGAAGGCCTGCGGCACGAGTACGAGGAATGTACGTGTCTTTGAACGAGCGCGTTCTGTCGTGGACGCCGGACAAAACAAAGACGAGATATGTGATATGCCGTACAGTGGCTGAGAAACGAGAGAATATGGAAAAGAACTCTCAACAGCCAACGATCGAAGAAAGACAACCGACACAGCGAGTGACGACGGTTGACGAGGAGTGACAGAAATGAGGCAGAAGTGAAGACGAAAAAGCAAGGAGGCTATTGCGGAGTTGGGGCACGTCAACAGGGGGGCGGAGAGCGAGAACCTCTGCTGAGCTGTGGAGGTAACTGCCACTACGACGTTTTCTCGTAAGGTCTACTCGGTAGCTGTACACGAGCAGCTTGGGGCAGCCGGGTATCACTGCGAAATGGGTGGCCATTTTTAAGGGGCTGAGCACCCAGGGGCACAGTTGGAAGGCAGATATTGGCACGGAGTGCAGGGCTCTTAGAGGTCGATCGCGGTCCTGTTTCTGGGCCATGAAAAAACAAACAACAACAAAGGGGCCTTGAGCAATAGGAGGATGTTTTGATAAAATCCATTGGATAAAAAGAACCTAATCTGTCGCGATGGCGGCTAGTTTGAGCAAGCTGTAGCGCCGCCGATCCACATTATAGGGGGCAGCTCGCCTGGACAGCGGCTTTTAGCCTTCATCCGATGCTGGACACGCCTCTTGGAGCCTCAGTATGCCCCCAAGAGGCTAGGCCAGCATATTTTATGTCGGGATGGAATTGGAGGCTCCGCAGATCCGCCAGGTTCGAGTTCATTTTGCTGCGCACTCCGTCCGTCCTCGTACTGCGAATATGCAAGATATCTTACTTTCCGTGCAAATCCACACAACGGCAAGAAGTATCGATCAAGACTGGCAACCTCCCGGTAAGTAGCGGCCGCACAAGCACGAATATCAAGTTGTGTTACAGCCACCGGCCTCCACGGAGTAAGTCCACCAGCCAGCTCGGGAGTTGCATTGGACGAATGACGCATACACGAGTACATACGGAGCGTGATTCTGTGAGAGAAGAATCAGGGTATAGATATGGAGCCCAGCTCGTAAAAGGAGACAATACGAGATTCTGCAAGCATGGTCCCACTTTTGCCACATAACTGAATTCTCGTACTCCTACTCCGTACGGAGTCTATGTATCTTACAGACTACTCCGTACGAGT
Source organism: Leptographium lundbergii (assembly GCA_001455505.1). Lineage (NCBI taxonomy): Eukaryota > Fungi > Ascomycota > Sordariomycetes > Ophiostomatales > Ophiostomataceae > Leptographium > Leptographium lundbergii. The sequence goes on from LDEF01000004.1 coordinate 339,960, forward strand.
ATGTGAATGTAAGGCAACGGGCCTGCGACGTACTCGTATGTGAGTTTCGGCTGAATTGCTGGTATACTCCGTAGCGAAGTCTAGCCTAGCAACAGAGGAGCCAGGCACACATACGAATAGGGTACCTCGTACTCGGAGGCCTCGCACAGTGTAAATTCGGCACAGAAGCTTAGGAGACTATTGGAGATCTGACTTGTCTAGCCGGGATTATTTTTAGCTACTGCTCGTTTAGCACTAGATGTCGGGCTGTTCTACGGACGGAGTGCTCGTAGAGGCGGGATGGAATGTGCTGTTTCGCATCTCACCTGCCAATCCTTCCGTGGCTTGGACCAGGCAGTGAGAGGGAGCTGTCTGCATGTGCGTCGTACACGCGTACGGTGTATAGATTATATTTGAAAGTTATAGTGGCGGTGCCGGTTGTTTGCAAAGAAAGCCGAGCTTGCCATGTTGTAGTACTATGTACGGGTACAATATCACTATCGTTCGAGAACGCGCGACCCAACGGCCACAACGAACCAACGGCTGCTGAAGAAGACCGCAGACTCTGTCCCGACAGGGTGAAAAGTGGCCACCACATGACAACGGCGAAACATTGCAGACGGGTTTCCTAAACCTATTCGTAGCTCACAGTAGGTACAGTCGCCGAAGCCCGTGTGGAAACCAATTCCTGTAATCCGTACTCCGTATGTGAAGCGGGGGTTGGGGCAGCAAAATAATGAAGAGAAGAAAAGTTGCCCGAAACAGCAAGGCTGGAACAGCCAGCTGAGCCGCTACATTGGGCTAATATTTAGACTTCACCACTCGTACTCCGTATCTGACTGGAATAATCTGTACATATCTTACTTCAGCCAGATGTCTCTAGACGTAAAAATACATTTTGTACCGAGTACGGAGTGGTAGAACGAAGGCGAACAAGGGTCAGCCCATTAAATCACAGCGCATTAATAAAAATGAGGACGGGCCACAGGAAGTCCCCCACATGAGCCCCCCTTTTCCAATTGGCCTGGTGAGCGTCCTTCCAGTGGTGTCTGTGTTGTCCACTGCAACGTGAACGGACGGGCTCACAGTGCGGCAGTACGGGAGGGTATCTCGATACGAGCATCTAAATTCCTGACAAAGGAGGTCGCGATGGGAGGGAATGGAGTATTGTCCACCCGGCCATGCTTACTGCAAGGAATCTTCAGTGTGCCTAGGAAGGCCTCGAAGCTCATGTGCAGAAAATAGACACAAGCGAAAGAAAAAAATAAGCCAAAAAAACATACCCCTGCATTTGCTGAAGCCGATCCATGCACGTTCCGGGGTTCGCGGGCACCGGTGGGGGACTTATGGCCTGTCTGGTGAGAATGGAGACGTGTTTTTCTTCTTTTCTTTTTTTAACTCTGTCGCCTTCCATCCCGCCTAACAGAAGACGTCCAGATCAAATCACAGGACATCTCGCCATCACGGCGCCGCTGCACTATTTTCGAGTAAGAATCCTGTGTACTACGTACGGGGACTCGTCGGTTTTAGGTGCTGAAGGCTGGGTCTCTCATCTGGAGGCGATCGGAACAAGTCATGGAGGCCAATTTGGCGGAAGGCGTGGCAGCAAAACTAAGCAAAGGAATGAGTGTTCATAACGTTTCTCTCGGCTTGACCTGCGAAGCACACAAGCCAGATCGCAAAGGATCGATGGGGGGTCGAGTACGGAGCCTTTGCCCAAGAAAAGGTATCTCAGTACGGAGTACTCCGTATACGACCTACGGAGTAGAAAGATAATGCAAGATACATAATCAACAGCGGGCCACGGAGTACATAGTAAATAAGTCCTCGTATTGGCCCCTCAACTTCGTATGGCGCTGTCAGGTGTAGTGGGCTGCTGACCAGCGATTGGGTCTGCCGCTACAACCCCCTGAAAGGGCGAGAAAGACCAGCCAAAGCTGGCAGCCCTGTGCACAGAGAAGGCGCGCTTCCCACCCGTAGCGCTGTCTCCCCCCTTCGCTTCCCCTGGAACGGTAAACAATACTCGTAGCTCGTACCGTACAGTACGAGCTTTCCTATGGAGCAACCAGTAGCGTGAGGGGGCACTGTCTGCGAAGTAGTCTGCCCGGTCACTCTTTCCCTTCACTTCTCCCCCGTCTACTACAACCTCAGCGCCTTCCTTGCGTTTGCTTCTTCCCGCGTCGCCTTTTCCCATCCCTCGTTATTTCCTTCTGGCTGATTCTGGGGTTCTTGCTTGGCTTCGTTCGTCTTTTCGCCCGGTCCTGGCTCTTTTTCCTCCTTACCTGTCCCCAGTCAACACTCGTTTCTCACGTTCGTTTCGCCCAATCCTGCGAACAGCGGTCCTCCACAGGAACATCCCAAGAGGCGGTGGCAGACAGCCGCGAGACTAGGTGCACTTGCACCCGTCGACCCATATCCAACCTCTTCTAGTCGTTCTATCGCCCAATCCTTGACCAGCTCTTTCGTCTCTCGCCGATCTTTCGGCCGTGTCCTCTCGCTTCGTCGCCATGAGCCTCAACCCTCTCGGCGGCGGCGGCATTGGCAGCGGCGGCGGCGCTCATACGCAGCCGTCGCTGCCTTCGTTGCCAGCTCATCTCCAGTCAGACACGCATCTGACTGCACATCTCGCCAGCCGCTTCCATGTCTCGATGCCAACGGCTCGCTTGTCGTCCCACGCACTCGTCTCTTTGAACACATACTCGTCCTCGACCGCCGGTGCTGATGGAGGAAAGGAAGGCAGCGCCTCAGCTGGCGCTGAAGACATGGCTGATCGTGCGTACATTCGCCTCGGTCATCGTTCTGAAAACCAGGCCATCCTGTTCCTGTAAGCCCTGCCCGAACCCGTCTTCTCTTGCTGCCCGGTTATCAATATACTAACGCACGCCCCTCGCTCAGTGGTGAGTCTGGCTCTGGCAAGAGCACCATTCGCTCTCACCTTCTTGCGGCCCTTTTGAACAAGTCGAGCACGCCGCTGTCCTCCAAGGTCTCCCTGGCCGCCTACGTCTTTGATACTCTGACAACCACAAAAACGGCCACGACTCCGACAGCCTCCAAGGCTGGCCTCTTCTACGAGCTACAATACGACACATCATCCAGCACCAACCCACTGCTACTCGGTGCCAAGCTGCTCGATCACCGACTGGAACGTAGCCGCATAGCCGATGTTCCCACGGGCGAGCGTAACTTCCACATTTTGTACTATCTCCTCGCTGGCACGAGCGCCGCCGAAAAGAACCATCTCGGCCTCGAAAATACTCACACTGGCGGCCAGCAGCGCTGGAAGTATCTTGGCCATCCTACTCAGCTCAAGGTCGGGATCAACGATGCCGAGGGCTTCCAGCTGTTCAAAACTGCCCTGCGCAAGCTAGAGTTCCCCCGGACTGAAATCGCAGAGATCTGCCAGATTCTCGCTGGTATTCTCCACATCGGTCAGCTCGAGTTTGAAACCTCGTCTAGCACCAGCGTCATGGGCAATGACAGTGGCGGATTCTCTCACGAGGGTGCCCAAACTGTCATCATTGTCAAGAACAAGGATGTGCTGGCCATTATTGCCGCATTTCTCGGTGTCAGTTCGCAGGACCTGCAGCTCACTCTCGGCTACAAGACCAAGATGATCCACAAGGAACGCGTTACTGTCATGCTCGACACCGTTGGTGCTCGCAGCAATGCAGACGAGCTTGCCCGTACCCTGTACTCGCTTCTTGTTGCATATGTCATTGAGAAGATCAACCAGAAGATATGTGCCCCCGAGGAGGCCATTGCCAACACTGTCTCCATCATCGACTTCCCCGGCTTTGCACAACAGTCGTCCACCGGGTCCGCTCTTGACCAGCTGCTCAACAACGCGGCGACTGAATCGCTGTACAACCTGACGCTACAGAACTTTTTCGACCGCAAGGCTGATATGCTAGAGACCGAGGAAGTCAGTGTTGCTGCCACGAGCTACTTCGATAACTCGGATGCCGTAAAGGGCCTTTTGAAGCCTGGTAATGGCTTGCTGAGCATCCTTGATGACCAGACACGCCGCCACCGCACTGATATGCAGTTGCTGGATAGTCTCCGCAAGCGCTTCGAAGGCAAAAACCCAGCCATCGCACTCAGCTCTGCTACGTCCAAACTGCCTGGCAGCAACTTCCTGACCGAGAACACGGCGGCGACTTTCACTGTCAAGCACTTTGCGGGCGAGGTTGACTACCCTGTGAAGGGTTTGGTAGAAGAAAACGGCGAAGTGATCTCTGGCGATCTGCTCAACCTCATCAACTCGACCAAGAGCGAGTTTGTCGCCCGTCTCTTTGGCCAGGAAGCCCTGCAGACCGTCGTTCACCCCCAGGAGCGGTCTACCGTTATGCAGGCATCTGTCAGCTCCAAGCCCATGCGCACTCCAAGTGTCATGTCGCGCAAGGGGGGTCGTGGTCCTCCTCGGCGCCGAGAATCTGCAATGCGGCAGAATGAGTCTCTCGATGACATTGCCAGTGAATCCGGTGCTGCAGCTGCCTCAGAGTCTCGCCACAAGGCGCCACGCGCCCCTTCCGAACAAGGCGCCTCTGGCCAGTTTCTGGCCTCTCTCGACAACGTCACCAAGTCTTTCACGGCTCCCAACACGAACGCTTACTTTGTGTTCTGTCTGAAACCAAATGACCGACGTATCGCCAACCAGTTCGACAGCAAGTGCGTTCGGGCACAGGTGCAGACATTTGGAATTGCTGAGATCAGCCAGCGGCTGCGCTCGGCTGATTTCAGTTTGTTCCTACCCTTTGGCGAGTTCCTGGGTCTTGCTGGGAGCGACATGCTACTGGTCGGCAGCGAGCGTGAGAAGGCCGAGGTCATCATCGAGGAGAAGCGGTGGCCGAGTAATGAAGTCCGGATCGGAACCACGGGTGTCTTCCTCAGCGAGCGTTGCTGGATGGAGATAGCCCAGCTCGAGACCAGCTTAATGTCTGCTCGTTATGGCGTGCCCTCTGATGCCGGTGACGGTTCAGGCCTTGATCCGTTTGGGGCTTCTAAGGAGCACCTGATCTCTTCGTCCACCTCTCCTTCCGCCGTCGGTGGAGACAAGACCCGTGCCGGCTATTTTGGCAGTAACGATATCGACGCGCGTTCCGAGGCCGGTGCATCTGCCTTTGGTGGCGGCGATATGTTCAAGAATCTGGACACCCGCGAACAGATGGCCGAGCGCGGTAATGAAAAGACCATGGAGGAGGTGGAAGTGTTCAAGGACTCATCTTCACGAAAACGCTGGGTTGCCCTGGTTTATATGCTGACCTTTTTCATTCCCGACTTTCTCGTCCGCATCGTCGGTCGCATGCCGCGGAAAGATGTCCGCCAGGCTTGGCGTGAGAAGGTTGCGATCAACATGATCATTTGGTTCAGCTGCTGCTTTGCAGCCTTCTTCCTGGTGGCGTTTCCTCTTCTCATTTGCCCGACCCAACACGTCTACAGCGCTTCGGAGCTGGCCAACCACAATGGCAAGACCTCACACGCCTACGTTGCCATCCGAGGGCAGGTTTTCGATCTCACTGCTTTCCAGCCGACGCACTATCCCACGTACCTCTCCTCGAAGCTTCTGCTCAACTATGGCGGCAAGGATATCACCGCCTTGTTTCCCGTCCAGGTGTCTGCCTTGTGCGAGGGTGCGAGCGGCACGGGCGTCAACCCAGAGGTCACGCTAGATTTCACAAACACAAACTACACGGATTCCAGCACGTCTGTGACCAGCACGGACTACAACTCCCAGTACCACGATTTCCGCTACTTCAAAAACGACACCCGTGACGATTGGTTCTCGGAGCAGATGATCATGCTGCGTTCCAACTACAAAAAGGGCAACGTCGGTTACACTGCAAAGTATGTGGGCACCCTGTCGAAGAAGTCAAAGTCTATTGCCATTCTCAACAACCGCATCTACGACTTGACCAACTACGTCGCTGGCGGTCGGCAGCTTGTTACCAAGACCGGTGATAACATCACGGGCACGGCCAGTGATCTCAACTTTATGAACCAGCTCGTGGTAGATTTGTTCCAGGAGAAGTCTGGCAAAGATGTCACAAAGTACTGGAACGCCTTGTCCCTGACGAACGTGCAAAAGTCGCAGATGAAGCTCTGTCTGGACAATCTGTTCTATGTGGGCGACGTCGACACGCGAAACTCGACGCGCTGCAAGTTTGCCACGTACTTCACGCTGGCAGTCTCTATCTGCCTTTGCTCCGTCATCGTCTTCAAGTTTGCTGCCGCGCTGCAATTCGGCTCGAGAAACATGCCCGAGAACCTCGACAAGTTCATCATGATCCAGATCCCTGCGTACACGGAAGACGAGGAATCGTTGCATCGTGCCATTGACTCGGTGGCACGCATGCGCTATGATGACAAGCGCAAGCTGCTGTGCATCCTCTGTGACGGCATGATCATCGGTCAAGGCAACGACCGACCAACACCGCGCATTGTGCTCGACATCCTGGGCGTGTCCGAAACTGTCGACCCAGAGCCGCTTAGCTTCGAGTCGCTGGGCGAGGGCCAGAAGCAACACAACATGGGCAAGGTCTACTCTGGTCTGTACGAAGTCCAGGGCCACATCGTTCCCTTCCTGGTTATTGTCAAGGTCGGCAAGCCGTCCGAGGTTTCCCGGCCGGGCAACCGTGGCAAGCGTGACTCGCAGATGATCCTGATGCGCTTCCTGAACCGCGTGCACTACAACCTGGCCATGAGCCCGCTCGAGCTGGAAATGTACCACCAGATCCGCAACATTATCGGAGTGAATCCCACGTTTTACGAGTTTATGCTGCAGATCGATGCCGATACCGTTGTCGCGCCCGATTCAGCCTCCCGTTTTGTCTCGGCCTTTATCGACGACACGCGTCTGATAGCCGTCTGTGGTGAAACGGCTCTAACGAATGCAAAGTCCTCGTTTGTTACCATGATCCAGGTGTACGAGTACTACATCTCGCACAATCTGTCAAAGGCGTTTGAGTCTCTGTTCGGCTCTGTCACCTGTCTTCCCGGCTGTTTCTCCATGTACCGCATCCGCGCTGCCGAGAGTGGCAAGCCCCTGTTCGTGTCTCGGGAGATTGTGGAGAACTACTCGACCATCCGTGTTGATACACTTCACATGAAGAACCTGCTGCATCTCGGTGAAGATCGGTATCTGACGACGCTGCTGCTCAAGTTTCACAGCAAGTACAAGACGAAATACATCCAGAGCGCCCACGCCTGGACGATCGCGCCCGACTCCTGGCAGGTGTTCCTGTCACAGCGTCGTCGCTGGATCAACTCGACCGTGCACAACCTGATGGAACTGATGCCCATGTCGCAGCTCTGTGGCTTCTGCTGTTTCTCGATGCGTTTTGTCGTCTTTATCGATCTTCTGTCGACGGTTATCCAGCCGGTCACCCTTGCGTACATTGCCTACCTGGTTGCTGAAGTTGTCACGAAGATGACCGTGGTGCCCATCACGGCCTTCATCTTGCTCGGCGTGATCTATGGTCTGCAGGCTCTCATCTTTATCCTTCATCGCAAATGGGAGATGATTGGCTGGATGCTCATGTACATTTTGGCCATTCCCGTCTTCACCTTCGGCCTGCCGCTGTACTCGTTCTGGAACATGGACGACTTCAACTGGGGCAACACCCGTGTGGTGGCTGGTGAGAAGGGCAAGAAGGTTGTCATTTCGGACGAGGGCAAGTTCGACCCATCGACGATCCCGCGCAAGAAGTGGGAAGAGTACCAGGCCGAGCTCTGGGATGCGCAGACGGCCCACGACGACGCACAGTCCGAGGTCTCGGGATACTCGTATGCCACCAAGCAAGGCCTGGGGGTCCACACCATACCCATGTCTGAGTACGGCTACGCATCGCGGCCTGGCTCGACCACCGGCTACCCGATGCACGACAAAATGGCGGGTGCGAACCGCATGAGCTTTGCGATGAGCGAGCTGCCAGGCAACCGCATGAGCCAGTTTGGTGGGAGCCAGTTCTTCGCCGGCTCCGAGGTGGAGATGGCCAACCTAGCAGGGCTGCCTAGCGATGACGCGCTGCTGGCCGAGATCCGTGAAATTCTGCGGACGGCCGACCTGATGACGATCACGAAGAAGGCAATCAAGCAGGAGCTTGAGCGGCGGTTTGGTGTCGCTCTCGACGCACGGCGTGCCTATATTAACAGCGGTATGTTTGAATTCCCAACTTCCCGAGCTGGGCTGCCAGGCTTTGAAGCATTGACTGACTTTTTGGACTTTAGCAACGGAGGCCCTCCTTTCTGGCCAGCTGTAATGGCAGATAATCAAGTCGTTGACGTTCTCTTCTCTATGCGCCTGGATCTCTGTTGCATATACTTCCGTATCTAATTTTGTTTGTGTTGACGTTGCTGTTGCTGCATATACTGGGGTTCAGGATAGGAACCCCTTGTGTTTGACAAATTGCTGTTTGCATAACTGTTTGGGGAATTGCTTGGAAATGCAATGGCTGCAGATAAAACATGGTAGGCTCTCGCTTTATTTATATCACATGATCGTGTGCATATGTTCTTGGCCTCTGTTACAATCCTTTTTCGCCTTGCTCTTACTTGCTCTCGACTGGTATTTGCTCTTATTTCTTTTGGTTACAGACAGCGTGGACGACTGGTTGAAGAAACAAAACATGTGTTCAATTCTGCCGTGGCAGTAGCTCACAGCTCGCATCTCAGGATCTCAAATGAAACCATGCTACTGCACATATTGGTTCCTTTTTACAGCTTTCCAGAAGCGTTGACGGCAGGCACCTCTTGGTCCAATGGGAAGATGTCCGGCTTCGGGCCCAAGGGCGTGATGCTGAATGGGTTGATCTGGGTGTGGCTCCTAGTGTAGTGGTTCTTGATGTGCAGGAAATCGGTCGAGTCCTTGAAGGCGGGCACGTTCCAGTACAGGTTGCGCATCCACTTGTGCAGGTGCGGGTAGCCGGAACGGATGTCGGCCAAGTTGCACTTGAAGTGCTGGACGTAGACAGGCTAGAGAGAGATGGATTAGTAAGCACATGACAAAAGAACCGATACGCCAATGAACGGGAAAACGGAAGGCTCACGTCAAAGCGGATGATTGTGACAAACAGCCGGATGTCGACTTCAGTCATGGTCTTGCCGAACCAGTAGGGCCCATTGGCGGCGTTCTCGGCCAGGTGCTTCTCGGCGCGGTCCAGGGCGTCGAAGACGAGGACGACGTTGCGCTCGTAGGCCGCCTGGGTCGTGGCAAAGCCGCTCTTGTAGACGCCGTTGTTGATGTTGTCGTACTGCCACGCGTTGGTGGCCTCGATCTCGCCGCGGAGGGCCTCGGGGTAGAGGTCGATGTTCTTGTACTTGGGCTCCAGCAGGTCGTCAAAGGCGCTGTTGAAGATGCGCAGAATCTCGCTGCTCTCGTTGTTGACCACACGCTTCTGCTTCTTGTCGTAGAGCACCGGCACGGTCACGCGGCCGGCATACTCCTCGGCCGACTCAATGTACACCTGGCGGAGGTGGGTGAAGTCCTCGTGGCCTGGGACCGGGTCGGGCTCGACGTGCTCACCGGGAGCGTCCTGGTCTTGTGCCGTAACGAACCGCCAGCCTGGGAATGACGGTCAGAAGAGGATAAACGAAGATGATGAGATCTAGAAATAAGTTCAGCTACTCACCACCTTCAGCAAGCTTCCAGTGCACAACTGTGACAGAGATAATGTCTTCCAGACCCTTGAGCTTGCGGGTGATCAGAGTGCGGGTGGCCTAGGGTATTTCCATCAGCAGACGTCGAGAGTCTCTAAGATTCAAGAAGGACGCCTACCCAGGGACATGCCGTGCTGACGTAGAGGTGGTACCGGTCCTTCTCGGCCGGAAACTGGACTGCACCACCCTCCTCGGACGGACGGCCGATCCAGTCGCGGAACGAGCTCGTCTGGCGCTTGAACTCGCCCGATTTGTCCTTGGGGTCAACCCAGTCTGTGATCTTGAAGCTCCGGGTAGCCTAGAAAGAGGGGAAAGAGGGGTGGTGAGCTGCCAGTCGAGACACGAGACCACAAACATCACGGCACCGTTGAAGAACGTCATCTCACCATTCTGGCAGGTGAGTTCCAAACTGCTTGGCGTGCAGTACAGGAGAAGCTGGAGATGGTGCTGCCGTGGAAGCCTCTTTGGCCTATGTGCTGACGGAATCTCGATAGTCTTGTCGTGGAGCTGGAGAGGGCGACGACAATGCTGCTTATGCGGGTGCGGGCAGTTGCAGGACGGATAGCAACGAGGTGCATTCGAATAGGATCCAGTCGTATCTCTGAGATACTTTGCAGGTGGGGTTTAAGACTGTAAAAGAACGGGGAAACAGAAAGGGCAACGGTCTTTATTTATGGTCAAGCATCCAAGCTAAGATCTTGCATGGCACATTGTCATGCTCGTACCATTGCATGCAGAACTCCCACCGAGAAATGGCTAGGTCCAGATCTCTGTTCTGTCTCGTCGAAGCCCACCATCCAATCTTTAAGCTCCTCCAGTCATCCATTACCAGAAAGTGACAAATGTTGGTAAGAGCTATTGAATTACTATGTTTTTTACTCCGTAGTTCTCGTCGCTTCCCCACCTCTCGCTATGTCGTCCTTACAAGAGCTTGACAAATGGTGACGTAAGTGGGGACGCCGTTCTAACCCCGACCCCGCCGAGTGCTTACAGAGCCGTACGTATCATCACATGACCAGACTGCGTCCTAGAGCTCGGAAACAGCTCTCTCATATTATTGCTTCAAGCTTGATTACACTACAGATTACATTCGGTCAGAAAGCACCAAATAAAATTCAATATAGTCTGTTAATGAGCGGAGTAGAGCCTAAAAAAGTCTATGGCGGGACGGGCTCAAGCTACCTATCGTCTCCCCCTTCCTGCGCTCTTCGCAGCTTTGGATTCTCCCAACAAACATCGTACCCATACCAATGAAAATGCAATGCCGAAATTGTAAGTTACCTTGCCACATTCAGTTTACCGCACCTTGACCTTGATGTAAGGCACTTCCACATCCTCTTCGTTGATGTCTTCGGCCACCACCTCGAAAATAACCTCCTTCTGGTGCTCTGGGATCGGCTTCTTCGAGATCGTCTCCGCCAGCTTGCTCAACTTCATACCGTACCGGTCCTTGAGCTTGGCTGGTGGGAAGAATGATGCGTACAGCAGGCTGACTCCCGAGCTCAACATCGAGATGGTCAGACCACGCTTCACAAAGTCATCAAGCAGCTCCTGCAGCGTCACATCCGGAAGCTCGAAACGGTCCCAGATTTTGTCTAGCTTGACTTTGCCATCCGGACCCTGGTACTCCATCTTAGGACTGCCAATGGGCTCGCTGAAGGTGAAGAGTGGCAGCGCCAAGTTGATGAAACCGTTCTTGTACTGCTCAATGTCGGTCTTTCCGTCCACAACCTTGTACAGCTCCAAAATGACCAGTCCCGTAACAAGTGCCGTCGTCGTCGCAATGGCCGGAATGATCTTGCCCGCAATGAACTTGGTCTTGTGCCGGTCTGCCGTCTCAATCTTGTAGTTCTCCGCCCTCAGATTGCTGGCTGCCGTGATAAAGTCAATGTGGAAGTTCGTATCGTCGTCCTTCTCAAACTCGACAGGCGTCAACTTGAAGCCGGCCAGTGAGCTCGGCGCCGGGAGCGATCCAACGAGCCTCTTGAGGTAGGTCTCATCGTCAAATGCGCCTGCGTTTGGGTCCTGTAGGGCTGTTAGTTCTTAATCTGCCAACAAGCGCAATTCGGTTGTCACGTACCGGGTCCTTGTCATCGGCCTGGATCTTAACACTTGGGTCAGGCGAGAAATCAGGAACAATAGCGTTGTCCAACGCAGAAAGGTAGTCGGTCTTGCTCTTGCCCTGCACATTGATGTTGTAGTTGAAAGCATGCAGGTTTGCGGCGGCAACAATAAAAGTGTAGTGCGTCGGGTTGGAGGGGTCAAACTTGATTGGATCGGGCGCTCGCTTGGGGCCGGACCAGAACGGTGTGCCAGTCGACGAGACGGAGTCCTTGGGGAAGGTGTACAGCAGCTGCTGGATAGCATTGTTGTACTGCTTCTCGAAGAGCATACGCGCCCAGCTGACGCAGTCTTCGAAAGTGAGCGCCCGATCGGTCTTGAGATAGTCACGCAGCGTCTCCAGCGTGCCCACTTCGTTGCCTGACTGCTTGAGAGTTGTCTCAATGTAGTTGGGCTGCGTCAGATACAGGTTGACTGTCTCGGCCGTCTTGACGAAATTCGTATCGAACATCTCGCGTGCCCAGGCGATAGTGTGCTCGATCTTGTTCGGGAAGCTGCGCAACGTGCACATGGGGAAGGACTGCTCAGGCGGATCCTGCGACCACGAGTAGGATTCGGTAATGTTCGGAAGCACCACCTGCGTGTTGCCCTTGGTCCCCAGAGTGCCGCTCTCGAGAAGTGGCTTGCGGAACAGCACACACCGCCGGTCAACGTAGGTACGTGCCTCCACATTGTCCAGGGCGTTGGTTACGCCATCTAGGCCCTCCCAGAAGCTTTCGCCGAAAATCTCCTCCGTCTCGGGGCTCACGCGCTCACGGAGGCACTCGATGTGGCCCACCAGGTCTGGGTTCATCAGCTGCACCGCCTTAGCTGCCGTATCACTCTTCATCTGGCCCACGTCCTTTGGCCTGAACAGAAACTGCCGGTTGAGGTTGCTCTTCTCGATGGAGTCCATGTCCGTGACAATGATCTTGCCCTCCGGACCAGAGCCAAGGCCGATCATGGCCCAGTTCTTCAGCATCTCACAGCCGATGGCGCCAGCACCGACCAGGAACTGCTTGATGTTGGACAGTTTCTCCTGGAACGGACGGCCGAATACAGCAATCTGGCCGTCGTAGCGCGATCCCACCGGCTTGCACAGCTCTTCGGACCGCTCGACGTTGCTGGGTAGAGACTCAAGAGAGTCAAAGTACAGCCACTGTTTGATCGGGTGGAACTTGCCCGAAACGGCCTTCAGCACCTCTTGCGCGATAATGCCACCGAAGAAGGCAGCAATGGGGTTGAGATCCCCCATCGCCTGGTAGCTAAGCTCGGTCAAGAGCTTCTCGTCAATCTCGACATCAATGCCCTCCTGCTGAACAAAACTGCGCGCCGAGTTGACCACAACAGTGGCATCCTCAGCATTGAAAGGCCGTGGCAGGTAGTTGTGGGTTTGGACAAATGCGTGGAGTGCCTGAAAGCCGATGTGCAGCTGCTGCGGACGATCAAACTTGGCAAAGTCGGTCATGACAAATTCCGGGTCCTTGATAGCGGTCGAAATGCTCTGGAAGTCAATGTGCTTCGGCATCTTGACCTGCTGGTAAAGACCCCCGCTCTTGTACTTACCCAGTGCGCTGACATCACCGATTGAAAATGTGTACGGGCCTTTGACCGTGATCTTCCTTGGCTCGCCGCCGTTGAGCGCTTCCAAGCCCTCGACTTCGGAAAACGTCACATAGTCACCATCCTCCAAGCCATGGCGTGTCTCGTCGAGGGCCGACACGAGACCATCATCGTCGATGTCTGCCACAATGCCATTGAGAGGGTTCTCGCCGGTAGAGTCGACGACAGTGAACTTGGAGCCGAAGTCGCAGAAGAGGGTGCCAAACAGGCCAAACGTATCCGCAACAATAACATAGATTCCCTTCTCGTGGCAGTAGTCGCCCACGGCGATCTGGACACTGAGGGGGGTGTTGGTCAGGACAACGACCTGGAACTTGTCAAACTGTGACAGGTTCTCGGCGAGGCTGCGGTCGGGGGGAGTTAGCTTATTTTCTCTTATCATTTCATACCAGCAACAATTCGCAACGAGATCCAGCCGAGTTACGCACCTCGCAGAGTCGTGGATGGTGACGGGGGTGTAGGCGTTGAGCTCAGCGACGCGGGGAGCGGTAACCTTGTCGCGGGGGGTGCCAACGTCTTCGGGCCGGAGAAAGAATTGGGAGGATAGGTCTGCAATCGCGACAGGGGCAGGATCGTAAAGCGTGAGGCTCTTGACTCCGGCAAGAGCGATGTTTTTGGCGATCTCCACACCGAGTCCCTTGAGGCCGACGATAAGAACGTTCGAAGCGCTCATCCGTTTCATGGCGTCATGGCCGAGCACGTAGAGCTGGCGGCTGTAGAGCGACTCGTCGATGCCGTCGTTACCGACGACGACGGACTCGTCGACCTGCATCCGGGTGACCAGGTCGACTTCAGGTAGCTTTGTGTCCTGGGTGAAGCGAGCGTCAGTTAGCCTCGGCCCAGAACTACGAGGCCGGCATCGACAGAGGGAGAGGGGGCCAGGGCTAGAAGCTTACCCCCATTTTGGGTTTTGTAGAGATTGGCAAGCTGCCGGACGACAGTTTTCGCTTCCCCAGCTTGAGGATGGACGAAGATGCAAGAGGGCAGCTGGTTCGAGAGAGGTGGTGTTGCTGGATAGCAGCTGCTCGAGAATCGTTGCGAACGGGAGAGGAAGAGCTCAACCCCACCAGCAGACGACAGTGTTTTGGGTTGCGGGGTCGGCTAGAGGTGCAATGTGAAGCTGAGGGCGGAGAGAAATAACAGAGCTGTGGATGGTGTCTAAAGCCCAAGAGACTACGAGTACGGAGTTTTGTAAATTATGGAGATGGATTGGATTTGTAAGAAGATTCCATATTTGTCCCTTCTTGCTGAGCAAAGCGATCACAGCAAGCAAAGCTCAAACAGGCAGCGATGATCAGCCAGCCCCCCATGGCAAACGCCCCCGCAAAAAAACCGCCACCGTGGCCCCTCCGTTGTTTCCCTCTGTTTCTGCCTGCCACTATCGTTGCCCGTTCGGAGTGCTCGTACAGTAATCAGCTCTGCCAGGACAGGATCGGATTACGAGTGGGCTGCCCCACCAATGGAAAAGCCTGCAATAACGCCATAGAAGAAGCGCCTTGTAGCAAACAGTTCTTGTGTGACAAGTCAACGAATGGGATGGCAACGCCTTTCTTCTCTGCTCGAACATCATCCCAAGCACGTGAAAGCACGTGAGAACGGCCTGTGAGCTTCCATCTGTTTGACCCACCTCTACCAGCCCAGACAAAGGAAAGGCAGAAAGCGGACCGAAGTTGAGCAAACGGCGTATCGCCGTCTACTTGTACATATCGCTTCTCATGCGCGATCAGACAGGAGGGGTAAGATAGCCGTACATTCGACTCATGTGTACGGAGTACGGAGTACTGCATACGACATAAGCTGCTTCATGGAAAGTAGGGCGTTGCAAGGTCCACTTTGCTTGTAACCGTTTGCACGACCAGAACGGCTTTTGCCGTCCGAAAGCGTGCTGGACGGCGCTTTTGCTCCTGATTGCGCGCAGTATACGGAGTAATGTTGTGCAGGACATCGCAAGGGGCATCATCACAGGGCTCGTAGGCAATCAGGTCTATTCGTAAGCTACCGTTCCAGCTATTCGCGCCGGGCTTGACAGAGATCAAGAATCAGACAAGAAACAACACATATTCCTCACACCCACCATCCCCGCCAACGACACTGCCGGTTTCATGCAAGCGCCTACTCTTCAGAGGTGGCGTGTTCGTGGTATGCACCAGTTTCCCGTCCGCCTATGCGGCTGGGTTCCGAACAGGAGAGGCGGCATTGCGCCTACTGGATCTTCTTCAGGTGGACATCGCTGCAATGCAGGGTTAGCAGCAAGTCGCAGATAGAGAAACGCGCCGGATACATACAAGATAAGGTCCGCGTTGGGCGGGATGTGACCCGTAAAGCCCCTAAAGAACACCAGTTTGGTTAGTAGCCCATCCATCCATTCGTTTCTTTCTGGGGTTGGCCAAATGATAGTGTCTCGTGCTGTTCTTACCGTGCGCCGTAGCCATAATCGCTGCGAGTGAAGAGTCAGTTCCGTGCGTCTGCGGGAATTTCTGGCAAGAGTTTGAGAAGGGCAGGAATGGGTTACCTCGAGATGTCCAGGGTGGCCTTCTCGCCGACCTTCATCTGCACAACACCCTCATCCCAACCTGTACAATGTCAGCATGGTCAGTCTGCAATTGCAACTCTGCATTGCACAATCAGAGAGTCCGTCCTCTTACCCCGGATGACCTGGCCGACGCCAATGGAGGTGACAAAGTCGCCACGACCGACAGAGCTGTCGAACTGCTTGCCCTTCTGCTCGGGCTTAGAGGTGTCCTTCAGGAAGCCAGTGTACTCGATGGTGACGCGCTGGCCCTTGACTGGGCTAGGGCCACTGCCCTCCTGGTGCGTAATCTTGGTGACACCCATTTTGCTGATTCAAACGTTGTGAGTACTGAAGAGGCCAAGATAGGACACCGTTAGATGAGAAGTCGTCCAACGTAGGCACCAGCTTTAGGGGGAAGCTCAGGCCAGCTTACAAGATAGATCTATGATGGGCTGGTGGTACTTGGAAGGTGCTCGGTGGTGGTCGAGAGAAGATGGGGAAACTAATCGGACGGGCAGAGGGGCAGAGGGGCAGAGGGGGAGCTACCAAGTATATATATAGGTCCGTGGTGTGTGTGGGTGTGCTCACGCTTGTAAATCCGTCTAAAATCAAGAAGCAGGCTAGAGACACGGGTTTTGTTCTAGACAAGGATGAATAAAAGAAAAGACGGGCGGAAGCCACAGAATCAATTCGTAACCGAGGGAGAGCATAACAGGATGGAGACCAGGTGGGTCCTCTGGTTTGCGGGCTGCAACGGACTGACACCTGCTCGAAAACGGAAAGAGCGGTAGGGGATTAAGCAAGGTAGGCATCCTATCTTACATGTGCAAAAAGGCAAGGCGGATACGGGGGCAAGTTACAGGCAGCAAGCATCTGTTAGCCTTTGCTAGCCAAAATTTCTGCATTCGAGGCCGAGTCCCGCACGATGAAAGAGCTCCTTCCCAGTTGCGAGCGGGGCTGTAGAGCTAATGATGTGATGGTGGGGTGGACGGTGGAGCCTAACAGCTGAAGAAAAACGTGACAGCTATTAAGCTGGTTGGCAGGCAGCTGTCTCTCTTGCTAATACTTGTAGCAGCAGCCAAGACGAGGGAGAAGAAGGCCAACGACGAGCAGATCTGCCGTCTGGCCGTGCCTCCATTGTTCCCCTCTCGGCCTGGTCTCGACTGTCTCATCGCCTGCCAAGCAATGCAGGCTCAGAAACAAGCAGCGAGCCAGATCCACCTGCACCGGGGGGCGGGATAGTATGTAGGATCCACGGCCAGGATGGTTTCTTTGGGGATAGAGCACGGAAACAGGTGAGATATCTTGCTCCGTATGGCCGTTGTCTCCAGACGTGCTACATACTCCGTAGTACGTGGGCTGCGGTGACCCACTGCTGCACCAGAGCTGTCTGCGGAACCTCGATCGCCTTTCTATATCGGGCATCAGTCCCAGGGCCCAAATCAGAAAGATGGTATCAGTCACTTGGCGCATCTTACAGTTCAGGCGTCAGAGACGACGTGTGTGGAAGCCAATCGCTCCTTTTACTCCGTTTCCTGCATATCCTGTGCTCTGCCTGTCCTGCAGCTGTGTCCGCCAGGCGCGGTCGCACTGGCAAATGCGGATTTGTGATGTGTAATATGAAACAGGCCGGGGGGAAGCCCACTGTCTGACATTGGCTGCCATCCCGCAGTACATATGCCTACCGCCGGCATATATGCTCCCCCAAGCTGCCGGCCGTGTGCGGTATGTCTGTTGAGCTTCAAGTGCCTCGGCCGCTGTGGTAGCTGCATGGTGCATGACGAAGAGGGGGGCCGTCCGGCGATCCCTGATCAGCCGCAGCTTGCCACGTCTCCTGGCCATTGTCTCTGCGTCTGGGGCGGGAAGGGGGAGCCGAGCAGAGAGACATGCACCTGTGAGGGTTGAGCCCAGGGCCGAAGGCGTAAGCACGAAGCAGCTCGACGCGCAGATGCAAGATGATGTGGGCTGCACTGCAGATGTACCAAGAGGGTAAACGAAAACAGCCAGTCTGAGGCCACCGCAAGCTGGACCAGAAATAAGGGCCGGAGTAGCCTCTCCTTAGTAGCACTCGGCCGATTTCTCCCAGTTTGTGCAATGTTTAGGACCCTGGTCCCTGAACCCTGAACCTTGATGCCACCACAAGAGCCCGCGCCGTCGAGGCGGTTGGATAGCCCACGACTGCTCAATCCTCTCTTGTGTATGACGTGGACATGCAGCAGGGGCCACGGTGGCTCAAGAGGGTGTAGAACATCTGGCACCCTGAGATTGGCCCTGTATGCCTCATCCGGCTCTGGTGCGGCCGCAAGCTTTTTCGCTGGCAGCACTGCTTACAGCTGTAGGCTCGGTGGAGATGCACGATGGCTCAGCCTGAGAAACCGCAAATCTGCAATCTTCTCTGCGGCTTGTCACATCTCAGAGGATCTCTCTCGGCTGTGAAGGAGCAATGTGCAGTCTCCTTCGAGAGAGGGCTGTGGGGCAGGATGTCCTCGCTGACGATCTCTTTTCGGAAATCTTGTCAAGCCGGTGCCGCCTTCCTCGGGGGGAAAGGCGACATTAACATTGGCGGATCCTTAAATCCGTATTTTGTCTGTGTTCTTGGTTCTTGTATCTTACAAGTGCAAACCCAACAGCCCTGTGCAGTAAAGGTCGTTTCATTGCACCATGTCGGCATTGTGCTGCGTCGTCTTTGCCAAGGGGCTGAAGAGCATTCCAAATAGTAGGTGGGGCATAGAGCGTCGGGGTCACGCTTCGACGTCAGAGCGACAGCCTGCATGTGGCCCACAATACTAAAAACGAGTGCGCATCTTTCTCTACGCCGAGCCCAGCAGACTTCACCGCGGGGGTCAGAAGGGAAAAATCGTCGAGTCAGGAGCGGCATGGGCCAATACTTCACACTCGTTGACAGAGACAGGGGCAAAAGAAAGATTAGCCGAAACATTGCCAGGCTGAAGAGGGAAAGAGGGTAAAAAATGCCTCTCCATGCGGCTTGACCAATGGGGCATATTCACACACGAATTGTGGCTGCTGCATTTCCGGTCTCGGTGTCTGTGAGTCGCGATCGGGCATGCCGAGATGAGCCCAAGGGAATAAAGACGAGGCGGAACCGTTGTCCTGTGGCTACGACTGATTGGGATGCCTCGCCCTATCCCTTACTTGCAAGCGGCAGATGAACAGAAGTCGCCACCGCCGAGATATGTGAGGAGACAGACAAGAAAAGCTGCCGCACGGAGTCGGCCTCGGTCTCAGTTGTTCACTTACACTGTCTGTTTCGTGAGACAGTATTTCCAACAAGCTGGGGGTCTCCAATAGGCATCGGCCGAGAGAAAAGTGTCGAACAAAAGACGTGTCACCAACGAGAAAGCCAGCACTCGGTGAGGCTGGTTCAGTATCTTTCTCTCAAACGAGACCCTACAGCCAGCGGTCTTGCAACCTACATGCAGATGCTGCCGCACCCTCGTCTAGTGGAACGGCATGCCTCCCCGAAGAGGCAAAAAAACATAATTGGTGCAGTGCCCTTGGGCTTGTTCCATATTTTGGCCACGCATGCGTTTTACATAGATAAGACGAGTGGTGTTGGTGAGGATTCGTCTGTCTCTCTAATGCACAACTACGTTCCGGTAATTCCGTATGGGTGATGTACGACGTATTGCTTGAGTCAAGAAGGCCGCCTGGCTCCCTCTCTATTGCTATGCGCACGGTCCATTCTCTTGCCAGTCATGTTAAGCCTACTTCTGGGAATACAAGATCACAGCGCACAAAGGCGATAATAGGTTACACATGTAGCACTGTTGGAAGATCGTCTAGCATAGTAGAAGCAACTACTCAGAAGTCGACATGCTGGATCCTATTGTGTACATGTGGTTTATTCATATGCGCATGCGTTGTAGATCCAGATCCAGAGCCAGAGCCACGAGATCGAGATGGAACTTTTCAGCATACCATCGGAGGCAATGTTGATGCCACATAACAAATAGAACCCCGGTCATAAGTTGCCCGGAAGAGTCAGACAAAGATAGGCGAGCTGTGCCGTCGGCCATCCGATCCAGGCTACAAGAGATTCCGATTATCGATACGGCCGGGCTCGATCGGCCCGTTGGTTCGTGTGATGGTCTGCAGATTTCTAGCGCACATCAGAGCGCCGAGAACAGCCAGTGTTACTCTATAAGCCAGGTTGGAAAGACTGCTTGGCGTAGCATCGTCGAATATCAGGCCGCCATAATGTAGCATGGGGGACCTGCTGCCTGAAACACGGTTAGGCTTTCTTGCGTCGTCAACAGTAAGCGATATGGACGTTGGCCGCTTCCATGTCCGGCTTGCGGAAGTCTTGGAGGTTTTGCTACAGTATGTTATTCCATGTACAACAGATACTATCTTACATTATATGAAGTTATTGCCTCAGACCGGTAGATCGAACGGCCGAAAAGCCTCGTGGTGGGCTCGAAAACATACGTCATTCTATCAGAAAATCCTGGAGGACAAGGGCGAGGCTCAGAAGACGATGAATACGTAAGTTAACTCGGTGCCTTGTTTGTATAAAAAAGGCCTCTAAAGTTCTATCATCGATATTGTAGCTTTGTGGGACTCCAAGGGTTTCGTTCCGTCTCACGGTTACAAAATCCAGCGTGCTCGATACAAAGCAGTGGGAGAACAAATATCAAAAAACAGGAGAGGACAAACCAAAGAGCAACGAGGTTGGTCTCTCTGTGATTGGACATCTTAAGATACATAGTCATGGCAATCACGAAAGGAATGAAGTCAAACAAGTGACATCGTAAGATACAAGGCAAGGCGAGACTGACTGATACAATTGCATATTGCTTGTACAGTAAAAAACACTGCTAACCTAACAATGCTTGCGGCATTACCTAACGCATGGCGGATGGCATGGCGGGAGCGTGCAAGTCGCCAGGTCCTGCTGGATCGAGATAAGTGTCATATTGTTACAAGTGAAGGACTCCTCTACAAACTAACAACTCGAGCGGCTCTATCTGCATTGACGAAGAATGCCACGGCATAAGATAATATACAAGTTCTAATGATTTTTCTGGAACGAGACGAACCGGACTTGTTCGCATGTCGGCTGTCTTTTTTCGCTTCGCGATAGCCGAACAGAAGACGAGCACTGGTACAAATCGGTTTCATCAGTTACATTACCAAACTATACGAGCAGCCTTAATAAATAGATAGACGAGAGATGTGTTGGTACAGAGACTACTCCGCATACACTGGCATGCAACTGAATAAGATTTCGTCCTGCAGGACTGTACGGGGAGTGGAGCAAAATAAGCTGTGAAGATGATGCAAGGCTTACGGAGTAGACAAGAGGAAACGGTCCTGCTGGAAACGTCTTGGAGCTTCATCCGTCATTGCTTGTCCAGAATGCCCAGTATCGTAAGATATCTTAAGATATCTTGCATAATAGACGTTGACACCTTGTTGCTGACTGGAATGTGCGCGGGAAGTTAAAGGATAGGCCACAACAACAAGCAAGAATGGATTTGCTAGGGGAGAGAAGAAAAGAAACGTGTGGCACGCCATACTCCGTAGATAGAGTAGTCTCATGTAAGATATCTTAAAATACGGAGTACGAGAGAACGGAGTACTCCGTAATGTGACGAGATGCATATTACAGCTCGTCCCTTGCATTTGTAAGCTGAAAAAGCTGTAGTCCGATGGAAGATGTGCCATGTGAAGGCTTCCTCCATATTTCAGTCGTCCAACCAGATATTTCCAGCGACATGCCATTCTATACTGCTCCAGGGAATACGAAGTCAAAGGGGACACTGGAAGGCATCTTTTATTTTTATTTTCCAATTTGCATGTCTAATTCCGTTGAAGTTAATTGTTGCAGGGCCAAAAGTATTGCAAAACCACGTGCTCGCCGGTTGGATGTGTTTTTCATGGGCCCTTGCGTTCACACTACTTTATCTGCACGGCGTTCTTCTGTGGAGTGTCCGTGTTTCAAGCCATGCTCATTGTTTTTGTTCCTCCACGGAGTACGGAGTACGGGTGAGCAAGTTACTCGTACACATACGGAGTGATCGAGCGAAGTGGTCTGGTGCAAGCTGAGTCGACCGTATGTGTACAGTGGAAACACTGTATTACCCTGTGGCCGGACGACCCCGTGCCAGCTTTACGACTTAGCGAGACGGCCACACGCCACTGTCTGTTGGTGGGAGGAGATTGCGCCCCAACCGGTACCTAGTCAGGGGTACGGAAGATAATAAGAACTGGCGCGCCAAGTGCTGAGGCTGCTGTATTGATGGCACGAGGCAAATGCACAGTGCGAAATATCCCATGCGCGCTATGCGAACGAGAATTAATATCCTTGCCACCTTCTTCCCTGTACGTTAGATACTTATAGATAGTGTGGCTATGCATCCCGGAGACCCGGAGAGAAGACCACCCGGGTTGTCGTTCCTTCAACAAATCCTTTCTAGTAAGATACAATGTGTTATACGGAGTACGACGTACGGATAATAACAACTGAATGCACTGAGCATCCATCCACACCACCGAGCGATTCTCATGCTACGGGAGAACAAAGTCGTAGCAATCTCGTATTGATCCGGCGTGAACGAATACGGACTACGAAACTCATGTCCGGAGGGCTGCAATATCGGATCTCCATCCGTAGGGCTCTTTACACAAAGTACTTCTGTTCGCCCTCGGGGTTGTGAAAGCAGCAGCCTCTCGAAGCCAAAATAAATGCACAGCGGTGCCTTATTTCATTGGACAGCTCCGCATTGACCTTTCCGGCGTTGCAACCACAATAATCTTACGAGAACGGAGTACGGAGGGTGGCATTGATGCACGACGATCGACAGTAGGAAAAGTGTTCAGCACATCCCCCTTTCTCTGGGAAAAAATATGGCGATATGTATCTTACTTGGACCTCCGGCAGGCTGGGCCAGCCCTTTTGAAACGAGCCTTCGCCCCTTTGGACAACACTAACAGTATATTGCGATTCCGTCCTATGCCGATGGAGTTGGGTACAGAAAAGGCCTTTGTACTGGTACTCGTAGGTCTCTCACCTATACAAACTGGGGGAATACGCATTAGCTGGTAAGGGAAATTTTGACAGGCACAGTGGATGCGCAACCAATCATAGACTTTAGCTCAATGAGGTACCTGGATCAGCCCCGCTGGTCTATTGTGAGTGGGTAGAATCTGGACGCCTGCCCCTGTAATGTATTGGGGCCCACTGTTATACAGCCTAACGAGTACCTCATTTATTCCGCGAGGAACCCCATGTACAGAGTGCAGTCGGCGTAGACGAGAGTAGTCCGAGGTAGCCTCCCTGAACCCCACCAAATCCCGTTCCTTCCTCTCTTGTGCTCGGTACGACAGATGTATGAGTACTCGCACAAGTACCGCAAGAGTATAGTACGACAAAGGCCGCGCACGTACATGTACTTTACAGACCATTGTGCTGCTTGCCGTTGGACCGAATTCCCTTGGTGGCCAATTTCACATCCCACAAGCATACGCTGACAGTGCAAAATAAAGGGTGACGTGGTCTGTGTAATATGGCCAATGTAGGATACAAGAGCATGAGTCCGTGGGCGTATGAGTACATGTCGGGTACGTCCGCCAAGGTGTATCGGTGTGTGGCGTGCCTGCCAATCCATACCCGTACGGGCACTGTACTTTTCTGGTAGTGATCCGAGGGGGTGCCAAATGGCGCTAACAGGACCGCTACAGACGTCTCCCGCTCCCTAAAGATACTAAACGCAACGGCTTGAGAAAGACGGGGGGAAAACATGAAGCTGAGGAATGAAGGGAGGTTTCTGGCCCCCCCTTGGACGCGTCAATTCGTCATGGAACACACACCTTCCCGAGCGCATGCTAAGGCGCATGGAACGCGAGACGAAAAAAGGAAAAAGAAGAAAAGTCGAGGCGCAGAAGAGGGACAGGGACACGCAAGCAGCCCTCGCTGGCGCAAGTACGAGTATTCGCAGTGTGCTTTCTGCCCCTCGTATCTTGTCTCGTGCACTGGTGAATGTGGCCTGTGTGCTCCTTCCTTTCGCAAACAACGCTCGGCTGCTCTTGCTCGGGACGCTTGACTTTCTGATCGCAACCCGCTCTCACTGCCACACTTTGTCCCCTTAGTTCGCGCTCTTCCCCCTTCGTGCTAATCCCTATTCGTGCTTGTTTCCCACCACGCGTGGGTCTGATTTCTACTGGCTTGTGTGTTTCTCTGCCCCATCCACCCCCCTGCACTTTTATCCCTGCTTGGTCTCCTCAGCCAGCAGCCAGTCGGCCAGCACTTTCGCCTGTTCACGTCCTTCTTTTTGTCCTGCCTTCCCTCCTCTTTTCCCTTCCCCTGCCTCTCTTTTGCCGTCCACCTCCAACTCGACCTCGACAATCTTCTTTCTTCGACGACGTCGTCCCTTGCCAACGACCGTTACGACCGACTCGGAGCCTATAGTGTCATCCTTTCTCGCCGTCTTTTCGCGTCCCACACTCTTTCTCCTTTTCCTTTGGGATTCATGACCTCCGGAGGTCTACCGCCGAAGCGATTGCCAGTCTCTCTTTCAGAATCAAAGAAACCCATACAGTCGCAGACGCGGACTCGGATAGCGATCCCACATATCGTGAAAGCATAATTGGCAGCGAAAAGCGCATTTGCCAGCCACTCTCATTTTTGGATTTTGTTTTGAACCTCTTGCATCTCTCGCACCGTCACTCTTTTATCTATATTTTGAACCCAGTATCAGATGGGGACCTGCTGTTACATGCGCCTCTATCAAAGAAACCCCTAGAAACTTGTGAGTCCGTTGCCTGCTAGCCGACGTTCCCATTCCGGTCTGCACGAGCTTTGCCGAGGGGGTCACAAAGAGGACACGCGAGATGAGCAACACGCAAGCAGAGAGGGCCAGTGCGAAAGACTGGGGCTGGTTCGGATGCGATGCCTTAATACCTTCGTCCATATGACTTGTGGCGGACCAAATCCGGACACCTCCGTGGCAGTTCTTTAGCAACCCTATGCGCAAATTCTCTTTGACGCGGCCCAAGGAGCGGTTCACTGTTGGTTCGGTCGAATGCTAACTTTGCCAAGATCACACTCGTTGACAATACAATTTGTCAAGTCCACTCGTTCTTCAATTGTTCTGGAAACCGTGAGTGGCTCCCTTGCACCATCGACAACTCTGTCATTCGCGTGCAAACTGTGGCCCCCTTCCGCGCAATACGAGCTGACATGGTTGGATCGGGGGTAGAGACAACCCTCACTCATTTACCTACTCTCGCTTGAAACTTGCGAACATTCATTCGCTTCACGTCTTGAATGATATCAGTTTAGACATCTGCCCTGACTCACGAAGGACGAAAAACACCGCGATTAAACGAGGAGCAACAAACCCAATACCACATTAACAGCAACCATGCGCACCGGCTCGTTTTTGATCGCCGCCTTGGCGGCGGCCTCATCGGTCGTCGGCGCCGTTGAGGACAATGACCGGCCGCGGATATATTTTCCCAGACATGTCAAACGATCCTACGTCAACGCAACGAGCACACAGCAGAGCCCCCATTCTGCACCACCAACGACTCTTGGTCCTCAGAGCACGTCGCTTTTCCCGGCGTCGACCGATTCCGACAGCGTGCTCACCACGTCCTTCATAGACAGCTCGAGAAGCACGGACAGCTCTAGCGACTCGGACAGCTCGAGTTCTCCGGGGACCACCAAGCGGCAGACAACGTCTGACATTTTCTCCCTAGGGTTGAGCTCCAGATCGCTCACGACGAGCTCAAACAGCCGGAGCTCGCTCTCCTTGACCGGCTCTCGTATTCCGAACTCGTTTGTACGGTCGACGGAGAGCACTGGGTCTGACAGCAGTGGTGTCGTTGTCATTGTGGAAACCAGCTTCGTTGTCGTGCCACCTACCACGTCTACCACACCCACCGGCACCAGCTCCAAGACCAGGTCCTCCGCAACGACGTCGGCGTCTACCAGCGGCACCTTGTCCACCGCAGACGGCACTTCGGCAGCGACCACAGCCAAGACTGGTACGACGGGCTCGGCATCGGATGCGACCACGGCCAAGGCTTCTACTGCTTCGACGGCAGATGCCACCACGGCCAAGGCTTCTACTGCTTCGACAGCAGATGCTACCACGGCCAAGGCTTCTACTGCGGCTTCAACGGCAGATGCCACCACGGCCA